>CAXIIO010000869.1:0-55217 GCA_964028335.1 Altica lythri | reverse complement strand
TGTCAACTTTTGTTAACTTTTTGAAGCTGTAAATTTTTGTTAACTTTTTTTGAAGCTATCAACTTTTGTTAACTTTTATTGAAGCTGTCAACTTTTGTTAACTTTTTTGGAAGCTGTCAACATTTGTTAACTTTTTTGAAGCTGTCAACTTTTGTTAACTTTTTTTGAAGCTGTCAACATTTGTTAACTTTTTTTGAAGCTGTCAACTTTTGCTAACTTTTTTGAAGCTGTCAACTTTTGTTAACTTTTCTAAAGCTGTCAACTTTTGTTAATTTTTTTAAAGCTGTCAACTTTTGTTAACTTTTGTTAACTTCTTTTGAAGTTTTGTTAACTTTTTTGAAGCTGTCAACTTTTGTTAACTTCTTTTGATGGTTTGTCTTCTTTTTTGAAACTGTCAACTTTTGTTAACTTTTTGAAGCTGTAAATTTTTGTTAACTTTTTTTGAAGCTATCAACTTTTGTTAACTTTTATTGAAGCTGTCAACTTTTGTTAACTTTTTTGGAAGCTGTCAACATTTGTTAACTTTTTTGAAGCTGTCAACTTTTGTTAACATTTTTTTAAAGCTGTCAACTTTTGTTTACTTTTTTAAAGCTGTCAACTTTTGTTAACTTTTTTAAAGCTGTCAACTTTTGTTAACTTTTGTTAACTTCTTTTAAAGTTTTGTCTACTTTTTTGAAACTGTCAACTTTTGTTAACTTTTATTGAAGCTGTCAACTTTTGTTAACTTTTTTTGAGGCTGTCAACTTTTTTGAAGCTGTCAACTTTTGTTAACTTTTTTTGAAGCTGTCAAATTTTGTTAACTTTTTTTAAAGCTGTCAACTTTTGTTAACTTTTATTACAGCTGTCCACTTTTGTTAACTTTTTTTGCAGCTGTCAACTTTTGTTAACTTCTTTTGAAACTGTCAACTTTTGTTAACTTTTATTGAAGCTGTCAACTTTTGTTAACTTTTATTGAAGCTGTCAATTTTTGTTAACTATTTTGAACTGTCAACTTTTGTTAACTTCTTTTGAAGTTTTGTTAACTTTTTTGAAGCTATCAACTTTTGTTAACTTTTATTGAAGCTGTCAACTTTTGTTAACCTTTTTTGGAAGCTGTCAACATTTGTTAACTTTTTTTGAAGCTGTCAACTTTTGTTAACTTTTATTGAAGCTGTCAACTTTTGTTAACTTTTATTGAAGCTGTCAATTTTTGTTAACTATTTTGAAGCTGTCAACTTTTGTTAACTTTTTTTGAAGCTGTCAACATTTGTTAACTTTTTTTGAAGCTGTCAACTTTTGCTAACTTTTTTGAAGCTGTCAACTTTTGTTAACTTTTCTAAAGCTGTCAACTTTTGTTAATTTTTTTAAAGCTGTCAACTTTTGTTAACTTTTGTTAACTTCTTTTGAAGTTTTGTTAACTTTTTTGAAGCTGTCAACTTTTGTTAACTTCTTTTGATGGTTTGTCTTCTTTTTTGAAACTGTCAACTTTTGTTAACTTTTTGAAGCTGTAAATTTTTGTTAACTTTTTTTGAAGCTATCAACTTTTGTTAACTTTTATTGAAGCTGTCAACTTTTGTTAACTTTTTTGGAAGCTGTCAACATTTGTTAACTTTTTTGAAGCTGTCAACTTTTGTTAACATTTTTTTAAAGCTGTCAACTTTTGTTTACTTTTTTAAAGCTGTCAACTTTTGTTAACTTTTTTAAAGCTGTCAACTTTTGTTAACTTTTGTTAACTTCTTTTAAAGTTTTGTCTACTTTTTTGAAACTGTCAACTTTTGTTAACTTTTATTGAAGCTGTCAACTTTTGTTAACTTTTTTTGAGGCTGTCAACTTTTGTCAACTTTTTTGAAGCTGTCAACTTTTGTTAACTTTTTTTGAAGCTGTCAAATTTTGTTAACTATTTTTAAAGCTGTCAACTTTTGTTAACTTTTATTACAGCTGTCCACTTTTGTTAACTTTTTTTGAAGCTGTCAACTTTTGTTAACTTCTTTTGAAACTGTCAACTTTTGTTAACTTTTATTGAAGCTGTCAACTTTTGTTAACTTTTATTGAAGCTGTCAATTTTTGTTAACTATTTTGAACTGTCAACTTTTGTTAACTTCTTTTGAAGTTTTGTTAACTTTTTTGAAGCTATCAACTTTTGTTAACTTTTATTGAAGCTGTCAACTTTTGTTAACCTTTTTTGGAAGCTGTCAACATTTGTTAACTTTTTTTGAAGCTGTCAACTTTTGTTAACTTTTATTGAAGCTGTCAACTTTTGTTAACTTCTTTTGAAACTGTCAACTTTTGTTAACTTTTATTGAAGCTGTCAACTTTTGTTAACTTTCATTGAAGCTGTCAATTTTTGTTAACTATTTTGAAGCTGTCAACTTTTGTTAACTTCTTTTGAAATTTTGTTAACTTTTTTGAAGCTGTCAACTTTTGTTAATTTTTTTGAAGCTGTCAACTTTTGTTAACTTTTTGAAGCTGTCAACTTTTGTTAACTTTTTTTGAAGCTATCAACTTTTGTTAACTTCTTTTGATGTTTTGTCTTCTTTTTTGAAACTGTCAACTTTTGTGGAAGCTGTCAAGTTTTGTTAACTTTTATTAAAACTGTCAACTTTTGTTAACTTTTTTAAAACTGTCAACTTTTGTTAACTTTTTTAAAGCTGTCAACTTTTGTTAACTTCTTTTGAAATTTTGTTAACTTTTTTGAAGCTGTCAACTTTGGTAATTTTTTTTGAAGCTGTCAACTTTTGTTAACTTTTTGAAGCTGTCAACTTTTGTTAACTTTTTTTGAAGCTATCAACTTTTGTTAACTTTTATTGAAGCTGTCAACTTTTGTTAACTTTTTTTGAAGCTGTCAACATTTGTTAACTTTTTTGAAGCTGTCAACTTTTGTTAACTTTTTTTGAAGCTGTCAACATTTGTTAACTTTTTTTGAAGCTGTCAACTTTTGCTAACTTTTTTGAAGCTGTCAACTTTTGTTAACTTTTCTAAAGCTGTCAACTTTTGTTAATTTTTTTAAAGCTTTCAACTTTTGTTAACTTTTGTTAACTTCTTTTGAAGTTTTGTTAACTTTTTTGAAGCAGTCCACTTTTGTTAACTTCTTTTGATGTTTTGTCTTCTTTTTTGAAACTGTCAACTTTTGTTAACTTTTTGAAGCTGTAAATTTTTGTTAACTTTTTTTGAAGCTATCAACTTTTGTTAACTTTTATTGAAGCTGTCAACTTTTGTTAACTTTTTTGGAAGCTGTCAACATTTGTTAACTTTTTTAAAGCTGTCAACTTTTGTTAACATTTTTTTAAAGCTGTCAACTTTTGTTTACTTTTTTAAAGCTGTCAACTTTTGTTAACTTTTTTAAAGCTGTCAACTTTTGTTAACTTCTTTTAAAGTTTTGTCTACTTTTTTGAAACTGTCAACTTTTGTTAACTTTTATTGAAGCTGTCAACTTTTGTTAACTTTTTTTGAGGCTGTCAACTTTTGTTAACTTGTTTGAAGCTGTCAACTTTTGTTAACTTTTTTTGAAGCTGTCAACTTTTGTTAACTTTTTTTAAAGCTGTCAACTTTTGTTAACTTTTATTAAAGCTGTCCACTTTTGTTAACTTTTTTTGAAGCTGTCAACTTTTGTTAACTTCTTTTAAAACTGTCAACTTTTGTTAACTTTTATTGAAGCTGTCAACTTTTGTTAACTTTTTTTGAAGCTGTCAACATTTGTTAACTTTTTAAAACTGTCAACATTTGTTAACTTTTTTTGAAGCTGTAAACTTTTGTTAACTTTTTGAAGCTGTCAACTTTTGTTAACTTTTTTTAAAGCTGTCAACTTTTGTTAACTTTTATTGAAGCTGTCAACTTTTGTTAACTTTTCTTGAAGCTGTCAACTTTTGTTAACTTTTATTAAAGCTGTCAACTTTTGTTAACTTTTTTTGAAGCTGTCAACTTTTGTTAACTTTTTTAAAGCTGTCAACTTTTGTTAACTTCTTTTGAATTTTTGTTAACTTTTTTGAATCTGTCAACTTTTGCTAACTTCTTTTAAAGTTTTGTCTACTTTTTTGAAACTGTCAACTTTTGTTAACTTTTATTGAAGCTGTCAACTTTTGTTAACTTTTATTGAAGCTGTCAACTTTTGTTAATTTTTTTGAAGCTATCAACTTTTGTTAAATTCTTTTGAAGTTTTGTTAATTTTTTTGAAGCTGTCAACTTTTGTTAACTTCTTTTGAAGTTTTGTTAACTATTTTAAAGCTATCAACTTTTGTCAACTTTTTAGAAGCTGTCAAATTTTGCTAACTTTTTTTGAAGCTGTCAACTTTTGTTAACTTGTAACCTCTTTTTTCTCTGGTGATGTTAAATGCTCGTTTTATAGAGGTTAAACAATGCGAACGGCACTCAGGGGGTAGGAGGAGAGCGAGCGTGGATTCGAACGAGCTAGATGATAAGATATTGGAAAGATATAAGGGGATATATTTGCTAGAAAAAATAAGATATAAGAATTTAAAAGGGACCAAAAAGAAAATGAGAGAAATGATGGAAAAGGGAAAGGTAAATGGGCGCCACTTATTTTTTTATCTTAAGGATGGGGGAAATATAAGAAACCCAGATGAAAAAAAAATATTTAATCTAGAAGTTGGATAAAATGATGTATTAGATGTTATAGATAAAGTTAGGATAAGAAAGATATGAGAGAAAATATAGATGTTAGATAAAATGATTTATCAGATGTTGTAGATAGAGATAAAATAATAAAGATATAAGGGATATGAGATAAGATAAGGTAAGATTAGGTAACCCGGCAGATGTTCTGATTAAAAATTCAAATTACACACTTTTATTAGTAAAACTGGAAAGAGAAAGTTATACTTACTTTTTGTTCTTATTTATCACAACAGTTCCATATATTTTGATCAAGTCAAAAGCTAAAATT
The DNA here is from genome assembly GCA_964028335.1 of Altica lythri. Classification (NCBI taxonomy): domain Eukaryota; kingdom Metazoa; phylum Arthropoda; class Insecta; order Coleoptera; family Chrysomelidae; genus Altica; species Altica lythri. The sequence goes on along the minus strand of CAXIIO010000869.1, from coordinate 50,338 downwards.
TATGAGTGAAATACGTCTTATTCTTGTTGTTAATGAGGTTAGATCAGAATAACTTACACCAGGTCAGAAAATAAAACATATAAATAAACAATAAACAATATTTATTACTGTGTGTAGTAATAAATCAAACAGATGATCGAAACAAATAGACATATAAAATATCAACAATTAAATAAGGTAAAATACTGTAAAACACATTAGTGTTTGATCACATCTAGAAACAATATTACACATTCAATAACAGCTAAGTATTTTGATATTGTTATTTCTGTGTACCCATTTAAGCAGAATGTGATATGAAAAGGAAATGAAAAGTATCAAAATTTAGTAAAAAAATTGTAAATCACTTTTAGCTTAAAAGATATTTTACTCGAGTAAAAATTGGGGGTACCATATAATAATTTAATATTAAAACATTAAAATTAAGATAAATATCAAGAAACTAAAAAATTTTTATCATAGAGGTGTTACAAAAATATTTAGTCAGACCCTGCGTAACGCTTTCACTGTTAATTAAAACATATACGCGACGAACTATTGAGAAATTTGCACACTGGAGAAATCTGTTGAAAAGGTATTGGGTTTTTGATAAAAAAACCGGTTTCACTGTGGATTCCATGCGCACTTCTTACGTTAATTACTCACACTCTGACATTATTCCGGTGAGTTACAATTAAGTTTTTGTGCCAAAGAAACAAAGATGGTATCCCAAATTTTTGGTAGATAAGAGATAGTAATTACATTAAAAGACTTACAGTTTGTCTCCTAGATAAGAGAACGTAATGGGGCCACACCCAATTCATACGCTACCATAAAAAACTGGTGCTTCTTCGCTACTATCAGACAGCTTTTCCATAAAAGGGGTTCTACACTTTCTCACTGACTTTACTTTACTTAGAAACACTAAATCGCAAACAATTATTTGCTAATTTAAAAGAAATTTACCGGTATTTGAATCTAGGGGTTATACGGAATCAACTTATCACCACAAATACCCAAGCTAGACTGATTTTCATATCGCGCTTAAAATTCGACCGCGTCGCTTCAAAACTACCCCTCCTGCGCCACATGATCTTAATCCACCAATTTGATTGGTCGGCCTCGAAAAATCGATAGTTTTGACGGTTAAACTATTAACGGCGAGAACTTTCTCGAAGATATTATGATCAGAGTCGGCTTAAGTAAGGGACTATATTAAAAAAAATAAAAATTATGCATAGTGTTTTTTGGACATGCTACACAGCCCCTTCCGAAGAGAAAAAACTGGATAGAAAACAGTTTTTAAAGAAAGATAAGCTATGGTTGGAACAACAGTAGTGTGTCTAAAAAACTGAAGCTGGTAAAGGTAGTGAACATCAAGATGTAGAAAAGCGATCTTAACGAGAACGACAACTATTTAGGTAGAATTGGGGGTATTAGTGTCAGTTATTGAATGTGATATAATATTCACACTATTCTTTAGTGCATTAATATACAAGTGAAACTACACGAGAGTTTGAAGAACCACAAGGTAGGTAAAATGTATCAGATCCGTAGATCTTTGATACTAAGTGACCAGATTTTTATAAACGGTACCGGCCAACCGGAAGATCACAAAGTGATCGGGAACAGGTCTACTCCGAAGTTTCTGCACGGAAACAAAAAAGTGTACAGCTCGGCCTAGACGGGCAGCACTAAGTGGTATCTTTAAGGCAAATCGACAAAAAAGTATTTATATTGCCCTTGACATAAGATGTCAGGACACACACTACATTCACACACACAAGGAAGAAGGTAAAGAATGCTATGTTCCCATAAGTAAAATTTCCCATAGGAGGCACAACGCGTATTTCCCTTTTTAGGAACTCCTATAAAGAAAAAAGCTGAATTTAAACCAAACTGTTGATATTAATTTTGAAAAGGAAGAAAGAAACACGGACGATAGTTATAATTAGGAATCTAATAAGCCTACCGGCTCCATTAGATCCGACAGTCAAGGTAAGTACGTGATACGTTAACATCTGAAAAGATGTTTGGAAAAGTTCCGTCCTGCTTGGTTGACGTTAAAGATATCAACGAATATACAGTAAGGAAGAGAAGAAAACAGTATTTACTAAAAATATAGTTCTCATTGAGAACATTTAATAAAAAAAATCTTAAGGTAGTAGATCACACTAAGACATTAACAGGAATCTAACAAATCTTAAAAACAAATTATCCTAACAGTCTTCAATCCTAGCTAAAAAAAGAGTAAGTAAAAGAGGAAAAGAAGGAGAGTAGAAAGAAATTTTATCTATCTTCCTTACAATCTCAACAGACCCACTACCGGAAAGAATTCCCTACGGCTTTCCTAGGCTTATCTCTCGTGACGAATTGCAAGGTCAAAATAAAATTCCAGAAGAAGTAGTTAAGATTGAATTTTGTTAGTCAAAAAAGTAAAGTGATTCCAATAGTAGTCATGTTACGGATCAAAATTCTTTAAACCAACGATACGTAAAGGTATAAAATTGTATGAAAGAACGAAAAATAATTTTAAAAAAAATTCAAAAAAAATTTTTAAAAAAAATTTTTTCTTCTAAAAATTTTCATGTGTCTTCCACTAAGGTACGATAATCGTCTTATATCCATATCGAAGATAACAAGTAGTTTATGGATGATGAACGAAAGATAAGGTAATAGAAAAATGTTTTCTAAACATAAAACAGTAATAGATATTACTGAACGATACGATAATTAATTTACAAGTGCAGACGCACTTATACGGTAGATAAACGGTAGATAAAGGAAAAGCTATTTTTTCCTTCAAGAAAAAAAAAATACAAGTGTTAAAACACTCATAAGGTAGATAAACGGTAGTTACGAGAAACATCTTTTCTCTTTCGGTACGATAAAAACAAGTGTTATTACACTTATTAGGTAAATGGACGGTAAATGAAGGAAAGTAAATCCTACTTTCGAGACGGTAGTGATAAATATTAAAGTACTTATTAGGTAGGTAATCGGTAGGTAAGAGAAAAGTATTTTCCCTTTCGAGATGAAAAGTTCAAGTGGTAATACATTTAAACGAAGGATAAGCGATAGTTATAAGTATGGCTATACCTAAACGAAAAATATGAAAGTGAGGCGTAGAGAAAATTATTTAGTGTTGAGTCATAGCGAGAGGTTGAGATATAGAGAAGTCAAAGAAAATGGAAAAGGAAAGCTTATACTGACAATTCTGAGAAAACAGAGAAACGTTAGTTCCTATTCGGAGAGTTCATCTTCAGAAGAATCATCGGGATCAGAGACATAAGGCTTAAGGTCTTTTATATGCCAGTTTCCTGCTTTTGAGCCATCGGGATTTTGTAACGTATATACTAGTGGAGAAAGTTTACGGACAACAGTACATAAGAGATATTTAGGAGCTAATTTGGACATAAACTTATCGGCAGCTTTGGAGAGAACTTTATTTCTCCTCCACACCTTATCACCAACGTTGAATTGAATGTTTCTACGACGAAGGTTATAAGTTTTGGAATTTCTTTGATAGGCATGGTGAAGATTGTGTTGTATTTCAAAAAAAATATCCTTTAACCCTTGTATATCTGAAACGTATTTATCGTATTGTTCAGGGGTATTAAGGGACATAGGACGATCAGCGCCATTAGCGGAATAGTAATTTCCAGATATCGGTACATGTCTCGCGAAATTTAAAAATGATGGGGAGTATTTGGTGACTTCGTGTCTAGCGGTATTGATAGCCTGTCGGATTTTATAAAGTTCATTATCCCAGTTAGAATGTTCATCGATATAACACCTAATAGCGGTTCCAATGGTTTTATTCGTTCTTTCTACAAAATTACACTGTGGTGAATAGACGGCATTGAACCATATTTTTTGGACTTTGTATTGATCACAGAGATGTTTCATCATGGGATTGTTAAGGTTTCTAGCGTTATCGCAGATAAGGAATTGAGGGACACCAAACATGAGAAATACTTCATTTTCTAGGAAATTAGTGATATTTTTGGTGGTGGCTTTTCGTAAGGGTTGCAATAAAGTAAATTTAGAAAACCAATCGGTAACAACTAAGAGCCAGGTATATCCTTTTTTGGAGCGAGGGAGAGGACCAATAAGATCAAGTGCGATAATTTGCCATGGGAATTCGGCAGCTTTCTCTTTTCCCATTAAACCTATTTTAGTGGAGGTAGGCATTTTTTGGGCTCCACAAACTTTACAAGATCTAACAAAACGAAGGACATCGTTCCTCATTTTAGGCCAATAATATCGCTCTTGGATTCGGTTCAGGGTTTTGAAAAATCCGAAATGAGCACAGGTAGGGGGATCATGACAAGATGACATAATGTCATGTCTCTGGGGTTTTGGTACGAAAACTTTCCACTCTATTTCGTTAGTGGCGAAAGGCAATTTGGAAGGGATTAATTTATAAACCAGATCATTATCTACTTTCCATTGAGGATAGAGCTCAGGGTGTTGGAGAATTTTAGTACGAAACTCATCGAACCATACATCTATTCGATTAGTGTCTACCTCAAGATACGAAATTTGGGGTTGTTCAGGGAAGGCACGACTCAAGGCATCAGGAACGAGATGGGAAGATCTTTTTGTATCGGTAGACTTGTTTAGTGAAACTGGGGCAGTGATTTGCGAAGAGTTTTGATAGAAATTTTTAACAACTTTTAACCATTTCTCCCATTGGTCTTGTTTTTTGATATCGGTTTTACTAGGGCGGTAAAGAGAGAGTGCACCGATACGACATTCTCCCCTAGTTAGTTTTTTGAACAACGGGGGCAGGTAGAAACAGTGACATTTGGGGAACCACAACGATAACAAAAATAGGATTTTTGTTGATTTTGACAGCTAGAATAAATGTGTCCTTTCTTATGACAATTCCAGCAGGTAACATCCCTACTGTTAGAAGTATTAGTTGGATTTGAAGTACTCGCTACGTTGTTAGAGGTAGAAGGTAAGTTAGATGTTCTCGGTTTATTAGTTCGTTGTTTAGGACGATGATTAGTAGAGTCAATAGCAGATACTTTGGTTTGGAAAGAAGGTTTTTGAACAGAGAGTGATTTAGCATCCTCCAATTTTTTGACTAATTGAATTAGGTCAGAGACGGTATTTACATTGGAGAGAGTTACGTGAGGAATGTATTCCGGAAGTAAATTTCGGGTGATGTATTTTAATTTGCTGACTTCAGCTGGTTCACGAGAAAGGCGTTTGAAGAGAGAAGTGAGTTGAGCAACAAAAATAATAATAGATTCGTTCTTTTTCTGTTTATAGCCTTTAATTTCCTCCCAGAGTTGTTCATCATTTTCTGGTGGTAGAAAGGTTGATTTGAGAACATTCGTAAGTTCATCCCAAGAGTTGAGAGAGGTTTTGATGCTGCGGAACCATATTAAAGCATCCCCGGTGAAAAGTTCAACCGCTGATTGAAAAAGGGTTTCAGGTAGGATGTTGCGGGATTCAGCTAGTTCTTTAATTTTTTCTAGAAATTCAAAAACGCTTTTAGGATCACCGTTAAATTTAATATTCCATTTCGACAAAGGAAAACGATCTAGATATCTAATTTCAGGGGTAGAGACGTTGATTATAGGTACTGTGCTTTCTGTATTCGGAACTGAACTAGAAGAAGGTGAATTATTGAAGGGAATGGTTTTATCTATCATTTCTTGTTCGAGAAGGAGACAAGTGGTTTTAGATTCATCGCGGAAATTTATATCATCCTCGGAAGGATTTTCAGGTAGAGGTAAACGTTGTATTCTGCCTAACAAGTGAGCGATCCTAGATTTTACTCTACGAAAACATGAATCTGAAGCAGAACCTTCAAATTCTTCTATTAAATTGGAAACGCTGTCGATAGAATTTTTAATTGCAACCTTTTCGTCTTCTATGTTAATATTTTCCAAAGTGAACGTACCGTTTGTTTCTTTGGTTAACAATCTTTTGAGGACTTTCCTTTTATCCTCTATCTTTCTGTTGGTGGCTGTTCCTCTGATCTTTAACTCGTAGTTAATTTCGTCGGCTGTTAGAAAAGTTACCTCAAAGTTGGCCATTGTGATAAGAAAAAATAACGGAAATTGTCGAGATTAAAAGTGTGTAATTTTATTGTCGGAAAAATAGGGATTTTATCATCGGGATCCACGTTGTGGGCGTCAAAAATAGTGTAATATCAGGCCCTACACGTTGGGCGCCAAAAATATGTGTAACCTCTTTTTTCTCTGGTGATGTTAAATGCTCGTTTTATAGAGGTTAAACAATGCGAACGGCACTCAGGGGGTAGGAGGAGAGCGAGCGTGGATTCGAACGAGCTAGATGATAAGATATTGGAAAGATATAAGGGGATATATTTGCTAGAAAAAATAAGATATAAGAATTTAAAAGGGACCAAAAAGAAAATGAGAGAAATGATGGAAAAGGGAAAGGTAAATGGGCGCCACTTATTTTTTTATCTTAAGGATGGGGGAAATATAAGAAACCCAGATGAAAAAAAAATATTTAATCTAGAAGTTGGATAAAATGATGCATTAGATGTTATAGATAAAGTTAGGATAAGAAAGATATGAGAGAAAATATAGATGTTAGATAAAATGATTTATCAGATGTTGTAGATAGAGATAAAATAATAAAGATATAAGGGATATGAGATAAGATAAGGTAAGATTAGGTAACCCGGCAGATGTTCTGATTAAAAATTCAAATTACACACTTTTATTAGTAAAACTGGAAAGAGAAAGTTATACTTACTTTTTGTTCTTATTTATCACAACAGTTCCATATATTTTGATCAAGTCAAAAGCTAAAATTTATGAGTGAAATACGTCTTATTCTTGTTGTTAATGAGGTTAGATCAGAATAACTTACACCAGGTCAGAAAATAAAACATATAAATAAACAATAAACAATATTTATTACTGTGTGTAGTAATAAATCAAACAGATGATCGAAACAAATAGACATATAAAATATCAACAATTAAATAAGGTAAAATACTGTAAAACACATTAGTGTTTGATCACATCTAGAAACAATATTACACATTCAATAACAGCTAAGTATTTTGATATTGTTATTTCTGTGTACCCATTTAAGCAGAATGTGATATGAAAAGGAAATGAAAAGTATCAAAATTTAGTAAAAAAATTGTAAATCACTTTTAGCTTAAAAGATATTTTACTCGAGTAAAAATTGGGGGTACCATATAATAATTTAATATTAAAACATTAAAATTAAGATAAATATCAAGAAACTAAAAAATTTTTATCATAGTGGTGTTACAAAAATATTTAGTCAGACCCTGCGTAACGCTTTCACTGTTAATTAAAACATATACGCGACGAACTATTGAGAAATTTGCACACTGGAGAAATCTGTTGAAAAGGTATTGGGTTTTTGATAAAAAAACCGGTTTCACTGTGGATTCTATGCGCACTTCTTACGTTAATTACTCACACTCTGACATTATTCCGGTGAGTTACAATTAAGTTTTTGTGCCAAAGAAACAAAGATGGTATCCCAAATTTTTGGTAGATAAGAGATAGTAATTACATTAAAAGACTTACAGTTTGTCTCCTAGATAAGAGAACGTAATGGGGCCACACCCAATTCATACGCTACCATAAAAAACTGGTGCTTCTTCGCTACTATCAGACAGCTTTTCCATAAAAGGGGTTCTACACTTTCTCACTGACTTTACTTTACTTAGAAACACTAAATCGCAAACAATTATTTGCTAATTTAAAAGAAATTTACCGGTATTTGAATCTAGGGGTTATACGGAATCAACTTATCACCACAAATACCCAAGCTAGACTGATTTTCATATCGCGCTTAAAATTCGACCGCGTCGCTTCAAAACTACCCCTCCTGCGCCACATGATCTTAATCCACCAATTTGATTGGTCGGCCTCGAAAAATCGATAGTTTTGACGGTTAAACTATTAACGGCGAGAACTTTCTCGAAGATATTATGATCAGAGTCGGCTTAAGTAAGGGACTATATTAAAAAAAATAAAAATTATGCATAGTGTTTTTTGGACATGCTACAAACTTTTTTAAAGCTGTCAACTTTTGTTAACTTTTTTAAAGCTGTCAACTTTTGTTAACTTCTTTTGAAGTTTTGTTAACTTTTTTGAAGCTGTCCACTTTTGTTAATTTTTTTTGAAGCTGTCAACTTTTGTTAACTTTTTTAAAGCTGTCAACTTTTGTTAACTTCTTTTGAATTTTTGTTAACTTTTTTGAATCTGTCAACTTTTGCTAACTTCTTTTAAAGTTTTGTCTAATTTTTTGAAACTGTCAACTTTTGTTAACTTTTATTGAAGCTGTCAACTTTTGTTAACTTTTATTGAAGCTGTCAACTTTTGTTAACTTTTATTGAAGCTATCAGCTTTTGTTATCTTCTTTTGAAGTTTTGTAAATTTTTTTAAAGCTGTCAACTTTTTTTAACTTCTTTTGAAGTTTTGTTAATTTTTTTGAAGCTATCAACTTTTGTTAAATTCTTTTGAAGTTTTGTTAATTTTTTTGAAGCTGTCAACTTTTGTTAACTTCTTTTGAAGTTTTGTTAACTATTTTAAAGCTATCAACTTTTGTCAACTTTTTAGAAGCTGTCAAATTTTGCTAACTTTTTTTGAAGCTGTCAACTTTTGTTAACTTTTTTAAAGCTGTCAACTTTTGTTAACTTTTTTAAAACTGTCAACTTTTGTTAACTTTTTTAAAGCTGTCAACTTTGGTTAACTTCTTTTGAAATTTTGTTAAATTTTTTGAAGCTGTCAACTTTTGTTAATTTTTTTTGAAGCTGTCAACTTTTGTTAACTTTTTGAAGCTGTCAACTTTTGTTAACTTTTTTTGAAGCTGTCAACATTTGTTAACTTTTTTTGAAGCTGTCAACTTTTGCTAACTTTTTTGAAGCTGTCAACTTTTGTTAACTTTTCTAAAGCTGTCAACTTTTGTTAATTTTTTTAAAGCTGTCAACTTTTGTTAACTTTTGTTAACTTCTTTTGAAGTTTTGTTAACTTTTTTGAAGCTGTCAACTTTTGTTAACTTCTTTTGATGGTTTGTCTTCTTTTTTGAAACTGTCAACTTTTGTTAACTTTTTGAAGCTGTAAATTTTTGTTAACTTTTTTTGAAGCTATCAACTTTTGTTAACTTTTATTGAAGCTGTCAACTTTTGTTAACTTTTTTTGAAGCTGTCAACATTTGTTAACTTTTTTGAAGCTGTCAACTTTTGTTAACTTTTTTTGAAGCTGTCAACATTTGTTAACTTTTTTTGAAGCTGTCAACTTTTGCTAACTTTTTTGAAGCTGTCAACTTTTGTTAACTTTTCTAAAGCTGTCAACTTTTGTTAATTTTTTTAAAGCTGTCAACTTTTGTTAACTTTTGTTAACTTCTTTTGAAGTTTTGTTAACTTTTTTGAAGCTGTCAACTTTTGTTAACTTCTTTTGATGGTTTGTCTTCTTTTTTGAAACTGTCAACTTTTGTTAACTTTTTGAAGCTGTAAATTTTTGTTAACTTTTTTTGAAGCTATCAACTTTTGTTAACTTTTATTGAAGCTGTCAACTTTTGTTAACTTTTTTGGAAGCTGTCAACATTTGTTAACTTTTTTGAAGCTGTCAACTTTTGTTAACATTTTTTTAAAGCTGTCAACTTTTGTTTACTTTTTTAAAGCTGTCAACTTTTGTTAACTTTTTTAAAGCTGTCAACTTTTGTTAACTTTTGTTAACTTCTTTTAAAGTTTTGTCTACTTTTTTGAAACTGTCAACTTTTGTTAACTTTTATTGAAGCTGTCAACTTTTGTTAACTTTTTTTGAGGCTGTCAACTTTTGTTAACTTTTTTGAAGCTGTCAACTTTTGTTAACTTTTTTTGAAGCTGTCAAATTTTGTTAACTTTTTTTAAAGCTGTCAACTTTTGTTAACTTTTATTACAGCTGTCCACTTTTGTTAACTTTTTTTGAAGCTGTCAACTTTTGTTAACTTCTTTTGAAACTGTCAACTTTTGTTAACTTTTATTGAAGCTGTCAACTTTTGTTAACTTTTATTGAAGCTGTCAATTTTTGTTAACTATTTTGAACTGTCAACTTTTGTTAACTTCTTTTGAAGTTTTGTTAACTTTTTTGAAGCTATCAACTTTTGTTAACTTTTATTGAAGCTGTCAACTTTTGTTAACCTTTTTTGGAAGCTGTCAACATTTGTTAACTTTTGTTGAAGCTGTCAACTTTTGTTAACTTTCTTTGAAACTGTCAACTTTTGTTAACTTTTATTGAAGCTGTCAACTTTTGTTAACTTTTATTGAAGCTGTCAATTTTTGTTAACTATTTTGAAGCTGTCAACTTTTGTTAACTTTTATTAAAGCTGTCCACTTTTGTTAACTTTTTTTGAAGCTGTCAACTTTTGTTAACTTCTTTTGAAACTGTCAACTTTTGTTAACTTTTATTGAAGCTGTCAACTTTTGTTAACTTTTATTGAAGCTGTCAATTTTTGTTAACTATTTTGAAGCTGTCAACTTTTGTTAACTTCTTTTGAAATTTTGTTAACTTTTTTGAAGCTGTCAACTTTTGTTAATTTTTTTGAAGCTGTCAACTTTTGTTAACTTTTTGAAGCTGTCAACTTTTGTTAACTTTTTTTGAAGCTATCAACTTTTGTTAACTTCTTTTGATGTTTTGTCTTCTTTTTTGAAACTGTCAACTTTTGTGGAAGCTGTCAAGTTTTGTTAACTTTTATTAAAACTGTCAACTTTTGTTAACTTTTTTAAAACTGTCAACTTTTGTTAACTTTTTTAAAGCTGTCAACTTTTGTTAACTTCTTTTGAAATTTTGTTAACTTTTTTGAAGCTGTCAACTTTTGTTAATTTTTTTTGAAGCTGTCAACTTTTGTTAACTTTTTGAAGCTGTCAACTTTTGTTAACTTTTTTTGAAGCTATCAACTTTTGTTAACTTTTATTGAAGCTGTCAACTTTTGTTAACTTTTTTTGAAGCTGTCAACATTTGTTAACTTTTTTGAAGCTGTCAACTTTTGTTAACTTTTTTTGAAGCTGTCAACATTTGTTAACTTTTTTTGAAGCTGTCAACTTTTGCTAACTTTTTTGAAGCTGTCAACTTTTGTTAACTTTTCTAAAGCTGTCAACTTTTGTTAATTTTTTTAAAGCTGTCAACTTTTGTTAACTTTTGTTAACTTCTTTTGAAGTTTTGTTAACTTTTTTGAAGCAGTCCACATTTGTTAACTTCTTTTGATGTTTTGTCTTCTTTTTTGAAACTGTCAACTTTTGTTAACTTTTTGAAGCTGTAAATTTTTGTTAACTTTTTTTGAAGCTATCAACTTTTGTTAACTTTTATTGAAGCTGTCAACTTTTGTTAACTTTTTTGGAAGCTGTCAACATTTGTTAACTTTTTTGAAGCTGTCAACTTTTGTTAACATTTTTTTAAAGCTGTCAACTTTTGTTTACTTTTTTAAAGCTGTCAACTTTTGTTAACTTTTTTAAAGCTGTCAACTTTTGTTAACTTCTTTTAAAGTTTTGTCTACTTTTTTGAAACTGTCAACTTTTGTTAACTTTTATTGAAGCTGTCAACTTTTGTTAACTTTTTTTGAGGCTGTCAACTTTTGTTAACTTGTTTGAAGCTGTCAACTTTTGTTAACTTTTTTTGAAGCTGTCAAATTTTGTTAACTTTTTTTAAAGCTGTCAACTTTTGTTAACTTTTATTACAGCTGTCCACTTTTGTTAACTTTTTTTGAAGCTGTCAACTTTTGTTAACTTCTTTTGAAACTGTCAACTTTTGTTAACTTTTATTGAAGCTGTCAACTTTTGTTAACTTTTATTGAAGCTGTCAATTTTTGTTAACTTTTTTTGAAGCTGTCAACTTTTGTTAACTTCCTTTGAAACTGTCAACTTTTGTTAACTTTTATTGAAGCTGTCAACTTTTGTTAACTTTTATTGAAGCTGTCAATTTTTGTTAACTATTTTGAAGCTGTCAACTTTTGTTAACTTTTATTAAAGCTGTCCACTTTTGTTAACTTTTTTTGAAGCTGTCAACTTTTGTTAACTTCTTTTGAAACTGTCAACTTTTGTTAACTTTTATTGAAGCTGTCAACTTTTGTTAACTTTTATTGAAGCTGTCAATTTTTGTTAACTATTTTGAAGCTGTCAACTTTTGTTAACTTCTTTTGAAATTTTGTTAACTTTTTTGAAGCTGTCAACTTTTGTTAATTTTTTTGAAGCTGTCAACTTTTGTTAACTTTTTGAAGCTGTCAACTTTTGTTAACTTTTGTTGAAGCTATCAGCTTTTGTTAACTTCTTTTGATGTTTTGTCTTCTTTTTTGAAACTGTCAACTTTTGTGGAAGCTGTCAAGTTTTGTTAACTTTTATTAAAACTGTCAACTTTTGTTAACTTTTTTAAAACTGTCAACTTTTGTTAACTTTTTTAAAGCTGTCAACTTTTGTTAATTTTTTTTTGAAGCTGTCAACTTTTGTTAACTTTTTGAAGCTGTCAACTTTTGTTAACTTTTTTTGAAGCTAACAACTTTTGTTAACTTTTATTGAAGCTGTCAACTTTTGTTAACTTTTTTTGAAGCTGTCAACATTTGTTAACTTTTTTGAAGCTGTCGACTTTTGTTAACTTTTTTTGAAGCTGTCAACATTTGTTAACTTTTTTTGAAGCTGTCAACTTTTGCTAACTTTTTTGAAGCTGTCAACTTTTGTTAACTTTTCTAAAGCTGTCAACTTTTGTTAATTTTTTTAAAGCTGTCAACTTTTGTTAACTTTTGTTAACTTCTTTTGATGTTTTGTCTTCTTTTTTGAAACTGTCTACTTTTGTGGAAGCTGTCAAGTTTTGTTAACTTTTATTAAAACTGTCAACTTTTGTTAACTTTTTTAAAACTGTCAACTTTTGTTAACTTTTTTAAAGCTGTCAACTTTTGTTAATTTTTTTTTGAAAGCTGTCAACTTTTGTTAACTTTTTGAAGCTGTCAACTTTTGTTAACTTTTTTTGAAGCTAACAACTTTTGGTAACTTTTATTGAAGCTGTCAACTTTTGTTAACTTTTTTTGAAGCTGTCAACATTTGTTAACTTTTTTGAAGCTGTCAACTTTTGTTAACTTTTTTTGAAGCTGTCAACATTTGTTAACTTTTTTTGAAGCTGTCAACTTTTGCTAACTTTTTTGAAGCTGTCAACTTTTGTTAACTTTTCTAAAGCTGTCAACTTTTGTTAATTTTTTTAAAGCTGTCAACTTTTGTTAACTTTTGTTAACTTCTTTTGAAGTTTTGTTAACTTTTTTGAAGCTGTCCACTTTTGTTAACTTCTTTTGATGTTTTGTCTTCTTTTTTGAAACTGTCAACTTTTGTTAACTTTTTGAAGCTGTAAATTTTTGTTAACTTTTTTTGAAGCTATCAACTTTTGTTAACTTTTATTGAAGCTGTCAACTTTTGTAAACTTTTTTGGAAGCTGTCAACATTTGTTAACTTTTTTGAAGCTGTCAACTTTTGTTAACATTTTTTTAAAGCTGTCAACTTTTGTTTACTTTTTTAAAGCTGTCAACTTTTGTTAACTTTTTTAAAGCTGTCAACTTTTGTTAACTTCTTTTAAAGTTTTGTCTACTTTTTTGAAACTGTCAACTTTTGTTAACTTTTATTGAAGCTGTCAACTTTTGTTAACTTTTTTTGAGGCTGTCAACTTTTGTTAACTTTTTTGAAGCTGTCAACTTTTGTTAACTTTTTTTGAAGCTGTCAACTTTTGTTAACTTTTTTTAAAGCTGTCAACATTTGTTAACTTTTTTGAAGCTGTCAACTTTTGTTAACTTTTTTTGAAGCTGTCAACATTTGTTAACTTTTTTTGAAGCTGTCAACTTTTGCTAACTTTTTTGAAGCTGTCAACTTTTGTTAACTTTTCTAAAGCTGTCAAATTTTGTTAACTTTTTTAAAGCTGTCAACTTTTGTCAACTTTTGTTAACTTTTTTAAAACTGTCAACTTTTGTTAACTTTTTTAAAGCTGTCAACTTTTGTTAACTTCTTTTGAAATTTTGTTAAATTTTTTGAAGCTGTCAACTTTTGTTAATTTTTTTTGAAGCTGTCAACTTTTGTTAACTTTTTGAAGCTGTCAACTTTTGTTAACTTTTTTTGAAGCTATCAACTTTTATTAACTTTTATTGAAGCTGTCAACTTTTGTTAACTTTTTTTGAAGCTGTCAACATTTGTTAACTTTTTTGAAGCTGTCAACTTTTGTTAACTTTTTTTGAAGCTGTCAACATTTGTTAACTTTTTTTGAAGCTGTCAACTTTTGCTAACTTTTTTGAAGCTGTCAACTTTTGTTAACTTTTCTAAAGCTGTCAACTTTTGTTAATTTTTTTAAAGCTGTCAACTTTTGTTTACTTTTTTAAAGCTGTTAACTTTTGTTAATTTTTTTAAAGCTGTCAACTTTTGTTAACTTTTGTTAACTTCTTTTAAAGTTTTGTCTACTTTTTTGAAACTGTCAACTTTTGTTAACTTTTATTGAAGCTGTCAACTTTTGTTAACTTTTTTTGAGGCTGTCAACTTTTGTTAACTTTTTTGAAGCTGTCAACTTTTGTTAACTTTTTTTGAAGCTGTCAAATTTTGTTAACTTTTTTTGAGGCTGTCAACTTTTGTTAACTTTTTTGAAGCTGTCAACTTTTGTTAACTTTTTTTGAAGCTGTCAAATTTTGTTAACTTTTTTTAAAGCTGTCAACTTTTGTTAACTTTTATTACAGCTGTCCACTTTTGTTAACTTTTTTTGAAGCTGTCAACTTTTGTTAACTTCTTTTGAAACGGTCAACTTTTGTTAACTTTTATTGAAGCTGTCAACATTTGTTAACTTTTTTGAAGCTGTCAACTTTTGTTAACTTTTTTTGAAGCTGTCAACATTTGTTAATTTTTTTTGAAGCTGTCAACTTTTGCTAACTTTTTTGAAGCTGTCAACTTTTGTTAACTTTTCTAAAGCTGTCAACTTTTGTTAATTTTTTTAAAGCTGTCAACTTTTGTTAACTTTTGTTAACTTCTTTTAAAGTTTTGTTAACTTTTTTGATGCTGTCAACTTTTGTTAACTTCTTTTGATGGTTTGTCTTCTTTTTTGAAACTGTCAACTTTTGTTAACTTTTTGAAGCTGTAAATTTTTGTTAACTTTTTTTGAAGCTATCAACTTTTGTTAACTTTTATTGAAGCTGTCAACTTTTGTTAACTTTTTTGGAAGCTGTCTACATTTCTTAACTTTTTTGAAGCTGTCAACTTTTGTTAACATTTTTTTAAAGCTGTCAACTTTTGTTTACTTTTTTAAAGCTGTCAACTTTTGTTAACTTTTTTAAAGCTGTCAACTTTTGTTAACTTTTGTTAACTTCTTTTAAAGTTTTGTCTACTTTTTTGAAACTGTCAACTTTTGTTAACTTTTATTGAAGCTGTCAACTTTTGTTAACTTTTTTTGAGGCTGTCAACTTTTGTTAACCTTTTTGAAGTTGTCAACTTTTGTTAACTTTTTTTGAAGCTGTCAAATTTTGTTAACTTTTTTTAAAGCTGTCAACTTTTGTTAACTTTTATTACAGCTGTCCACTTTTGTTAACTTTTTTTGAAGCTGTCAACTTTTGTTAACTTCTTTTGAAACTGTCAACTTTTGTTAACTTTTATTGAAGCTGTCAACTTTTGTTAACTTTTATTGAAGCTGTCAATTTTTGTTAACTATTTTGAAGCTGTCAACTTTTGTTAACTTCTTTTGAAGTTTTGTTAACTTTTTTGAAGCTATCAACTTTTGTTAACTTTTATTGAAGCTGTCAACTTTTGTTAACCTTTTTTGGAAGCTGTCAACATTTGTTAACTTTTTTTGAAGCTGTCAACTTTTGTTAACTTCCTTTGAAACTGTCAACTTTTGTTAACTTTTATTGAAGCTGTCAACTTTTGTTAACTTTTATTGAAGCTGTCAATTTTTGTTAACTATTTTGAAGCTGTCAACTTTTGTTAACTTTTATTAAAGCTGTCCACTTTTGTTAACTTTTTTTGAAGCTGTCAACTTTTGTTAACTTCTTTTGAAACTGTCAACTTTTGTTAACTTTTATTGAAGCTGTCAACTTTTGTTAACTTTTATTGAAGCTGTCAATTTTTGTTAACTATTTTGAAGCTGTCAACTTTTGTTAACTTCTTTTGAAATTTTGTTAACTTTTTTGAAGCTGTCAACTTTTGTTAATTTTTTTGAAGCTGTCAACTTTTGTTAACTTTTTGAAGCTGTCAAATTTTGTTAACTTTTTTTGAAGCTATCAACTTTTGTTAACTTCTTTTGATGTTTTGTCTTCTTTTTTGAAACTGTCAACTTTTGTGGAAGCTGTCAAGTTTTGTTAACTTTTATTAAAACTGTCAACTTTTGTTAACTTTTTTAAAACTGTCAACTTTTGTTAACTTTTTTAAAGCTGTCAACTTTTGTTAACTTCTTTTGAAATTTTGTTAACTTTTTTGAAGCTGTCAACTTTTGTTAATTTTTTTTGAAGCTGTCAACTTTTGTTAACTTTTTGAAGCTGTCAACTTTTGTTAACTTTTTTTGAAGCTATCAACTTTTGTTAACTTTTATTGAAGACGTCAACTTTTGTTAACTTTTTTTGAAGCTGTCAACATTTGTTAACTTTTTTGAAGCTGTCAACTTTTGTTAACTTTTTTTAAAGCTGTCAACATTTGTTAACTTTTTTTGAAGCTGTCAACTTTTGCTAACTTTTTTGAAGCTGTCAACTTTTGTTTACTTTTTTAAAGCTGTCAACTTTAGTTAACTTTTTTAAAGCTGTCAACTTTTGTTAACTTCTTTTAAAGTTTTGTCTACTTTTTTGAAACTGTCAACTTTTGTTAACTTTTATTGAAGCTGTCAACTTTTGTTAACTTTTTTTGAGGCTGTCAACTTTTGTTAACTTTTTTGAAGCTGTCAACTTTTGTTAACTTTTTTTGAAGCTGTCAACTTTTGTTAACTTTTTTTAAAGCTGTCAACATTTGTTAACTTTTTTGAAGCTGTCAACTTTTGTTAATTTTTTTTGAAGCTGTCAACATTTGTTAACTTTTTTTGAAGCTGTCAACTTTTGCTAACTTTTTTAAAGCTGTCAACTTTTGTTAACTTTTCTTAAGCTGTCAACTTTTGTTAACTTTTTTAAAGCTGTCAACTTTTGTCAACTTTTGTTAACTTTTTTAAAACTGTCAACTTTTGTTAACTTTTTTAAAGCTGTCAACTTTTGTTAACTTCTTTTGAAATTTTGTTAAATTTTTTGAAACTGTCAACTTTTGTTAATTTTTTTTGAAGCTGTCAACTTTTGTTAACTTTTTGAAGCTGTCAACTTTTGTTAACTTTTTTTGAAGCTATCAACTTTTATTAACTTTTATTGAAGCTGTCAACTTTTGTTAACTTTTTTTGAAGCTGTCAACATTTGTTAACTTTTTTGAAGCTGTCAACTTTTGTTAACTTTTTTTGAAGCTGTCAACATTTGTTAACTTTTTTTGAAGCTGTCAACTTTTGCTAACTTTTTTGAAGCTGTCAACTTTTGTTAATTTTTCTAAAGCTGTCAACTTTTGTTAATTTTTTTAAAGCTGTCAAATTTTGTTAACTTCTTTTGAAGTTTTGTTAACTTTTTTGATGCTGTCAACTTTTGTTAACTTCTTTTGATGGTTTGTCTTCTTTTTTGAAACTGTCAACTTTTGTTAACTTTTTGAAGCTGTAAATTTTTGTTAACTTTTTTTGAAGCTGTCAACTTTTGTTAACTTTTTTGGAAGCTGTCTACATTTGTTAACTTTTTTGAAGCTGTCAACTTTTGTTAACATTTTTTTAAAGCTGTCAACTTTAGTTTACTTTTTTAAAGCTGGCAACTTTTGTTAACTTTTTTAAAGCTGTCAACTTTTGTTAACTTTTGTTAACTTCTTTTAAAGTTTTGTCTACTTTTTTGAAACTGTCAACTTTTGTTAACTTTTATTGAAGCTGTCAAATTTGTTAACTTTTTTTGAGGCTGTCAACTTTTGTTAACTTTTTTGAAGCTGTCAACTTTTGTTAACTTTTTTTGAAGCTGTCAAATTTTGTTAACTTTTTTTAAAGCTGTCAACTTTTGTTAACTTTTATTACAGCTGTCCACTTTTGTTAACTTTTTTTGAAGCTGTCAACTTTTGTTAACTTCTTTTGAAACTGTAAACTTTTGTTAACTTTTATTGAAGCTGTCAACATTTGTTAACTTTTTTAAAGCTGTCAACTTCTGTTAACTTTTTTTGAAGCTGTCAACATTTGTTAACTTTTTTTGAAGCTGTCAACTTTTGCTAACTTTTTTGAAGCTGTCAACTTTTGTTAACTTTTCTAAAGCTGTCAACTTTTGTTAACTTCTTTTGATGTTTTGTCTTCTTTTTTGAAACTGTCAACTTTTGTTAACTTTTTGAAGCTGTAAATTTTTGTTAACTTTTTTTAAAGCTATCAACTTTTGTTAACTTTTATTGAAGGTATCAACTTTTGTTAACTTTTTTGGAATCTGTCAACATTTGTTAACTTTTTTGAAGCTGTCAACTTTTGTTAACATTTTTTTAAAGCTGTTAACTTTTGTTAACTTTTTTAAAGCTGTCAACTTTTGTTAACTTCTTTTAAAGTTTTGTCTACTTTTTTGAAACTGCCAACTTTTGTTAACTTTCATTGAAGCTGTCAACTTTTGTTAACTTTTTTTGAGGCTGTCAACTTTTGTTAACCTTTTTGAAGTTGTCAACTTTTGTTAACTTTTTTTGAAGCTGTCAAATTTTGTTAACTTTTTTTAAAGCTGTCAACTTTTGTTAACTTTTATTACAGCTGTCCACTTTTGTTAACTTTTTTTGAAGCTGTCAACTTTTGTTAACTTCTTTTGAAACTGTCAACTTTTGTTAACTTTTATTGAAGCTGTCAACTTTTGTTAACTTTTATTGAAGCTGTCAATTTTTGTTAACTATTTTGAAGCTGTCAACTTTTGTTAACTTCTTTTGAAGTTTTGTTAACTTTTTTGAAGCTATCAACTTTTGTTAACTTTTATTGAAGCTGTCAACTTTTGTTAACCTTTTTTGGAAGCTGTCAACATTTGTTAACTTTTTTTGAAGCTGTCAACTTTTGTTAACTTCCTTTGAAACTGTCAACTTTTGTTAACTTTTATTGAAGCTGTCAACTTTTGTTAACTTTTATTGAAGCTGTCAATTTTTGTTAACTATTTTGAAGCTGTCAACTTTTGTTAACTTTTATTAAAGCTGTCCACTTTTGTTAACTTTTTTTGAAGCTGTCAACTTTTGTTAACTTCTTTTGAAACTGTCAACTTTTGTTAACTTTTATTGAAGCTGTCAACTTTTGTTAACTTTTATTGAAGCTGTCAATTTTTGTTAACTATTTTGAAGCTGTCAACTTTTGTTAATTTTTTTGAAGCTGTCAACTTTTGTTAACTTTTTAAAGCTGTCAACTTTTGTTAACTTTTGTTGAAGCTATCAGCTTTTGTTAACTTCTTTTGATGTTTTGTCTTCTTTTTTGAAACTGTCAACTTTTGTGGAAGCTGTTAAGTTTTGTTAACTTTTATTAAAACTGTCAACTTTTGTTAACTTTTTTAAAACTGTCAACTTTTGTTAACTTTTTTAAAGCTGTCAACTTTTGTTAATTTTTTTTTGAAGCTGTCAACTTTTGTTAACTTTTTGAAGCTGTCAACTTTTGTTAACTTTTTTTGAAGCTAACAACTTTTGTTAACTTTTATTGAAGCTGTCAACTTTTGTTAACTTTTTTTGAAGCTGTCAACATTTGTTAACTTTTTTGAAGCTGTCAACTTTTGTTAACTTTTTTTGAAGCTCTCAACATTTGTTAACTTTTTTTGAAGCTGTCAACTTTTGCTAACTTTTTTGAAGCTGTCAACTTTTGTTAACTTTTCTAAAGCTGTCAACTTTTGTTAATTTTTTTAAAGCTGTTAACTTTTGTTAACTTTTGTTAACTTCTTTTGATGTTTTGTCTTCTTTTTTGAAACTGTCAACTTTTGTGGAAGCTGTCAAGTTTTGTTAACTTTTATTAAAACTGTCAACTTTTGTTAAATTTTTTAAAACTGTCAACTTTTGTTAACTTTTTTAAAGCTGTCAACTTTTGTTAATTTTTTTTTGAAGCTGTCAACTTTTGTTAACTTTTTGAAGCTGTCAACTTTTGTTAACTTTTTTTGAAGCTAACAACTTTTGTTAACTTTTATTGAAGCTGTCAACTTTTGTTAACTTTTTTTGAAGCTGTCAACATTTGTTAACTTTTTGGAAGCTGTCAACTTTTGTTAACTTTTTTTGAAGCTGTCAACATTTGTTAACTTTTTTTGAAGCTGTCAACTTTTGTTAACTTTTCTAAAGCTGTCAACTTTTGTTAATTTTTTTAAAGCTGTCAACTTTTGTTAACTTTTGTTAACTTCTTTTGAAGTTTTGTTAACTTTTTTGAAGCTGTCCACTTTTGTTAACTTCTTTTGATGTTTTGTCTTCTTTTTTGAAACTGTCAACTTTTGTTAACTTTTTGAAGCTGTAAATTTTTGTTAACTTTTTTTGAAGCTATCAACTTTTGTTAACTTTTATTGAAGCTGTCAACTTTTGTAAACTTTTTTGAAAGCTGTCAACATTTGTTAACTTTTTTGAAGCTGTCAACTTTTGTTAAAAATTTTTTAAAGCTGTCAACTTTTGTTTACTTTTTTAAAGCTGTCAACTTTTGTTAACTTTTTTAAAGCTGTCAACTTTTGTTAACTTCTTTTAAAGTTTTGTCTACTTTTTTGAAACTGTCAACTTTTGTTAACTTTTATTGAAGCTGTCAACTTTTGTTAACTTTTTTTGAGGCTGTCAACTTTTGTTAACTTTTTTGAAGCTGTCAACGTTTGTTAACTTTTTTTGAAGCTGTCAACTTTTGTTAACTTTTTTTAAAGCTGTCAACATTTGTTAACTTTTTTGAAGCTGTCAACTTTTGTTAACTTTTTTTGAAGCTGTCAACATTTGTAAACTTTTTTTGAAGCTGTCAACTTTTGCTAACTTTTTTGAAGCTGTCAACTTTTGTTAACTTTTCTAAAGCTTTCAACTTTTGTTAACTTTTTTAAAGCTGTCAACTTTTGTCAACTTTTGTTAACTTTTTTAAAACTGTCAACTTTTGTTAACTTTTTTAAAGCTGTCAACTTTTGTTAACTTCTTTTGAAATTTTGTTAAATTTTTTGAAGCTGTCAACTTTTGTTAATTTTTTTTGAAGCTGTCAACTTTTGTTAACTTTTTGAAGCTGTCAACTTTTGTTAACTTTTTTTGAAGCTATCAACTTTTATTAACTTTTATTGAAGCTGTCAACTTTTGTTAACTTTTTTTGAAGCTGTCAACATTTGTTAACTTTTTTGAAGCTGTCAACTTTTGTTAACTTTTTTTGAAGCTGTCAACATTTGTTAACTTTTTTTGAAGCTGTCAACTTTTGCTAACTTTTTTGAAGCTGTCAACTTTTGTTAACTTTTCTAAAGCTGTCAACTTTTGTTAATTTTTTTAAAGCTGTCATCTTTTGTTAACTTTTGTTAACTTCTTTTGAAGTTTTGTTAACTTTTTTGATGCTGTCAACTTTTGTTAACATTTTTTTAAAGCTGTCAACTTTTGTTTACTTTTTTAAAGCTGTCAACTTTTGTTAACTTTTTTAAAGCTGTCAACTTTTGTTAACTTTTGTTAACTTCTTTTAAAGTTTTGTCTACTTTTTTGAAACTGTCAACTTTTGTTAACTTTTATTGAAGCTGTCAACTTTTGTTAACTTTTTTTGAGGCTGTCAACTTTTGTTAACTTTTTTGAAGCTGTCAACTTTTGTTAACTTTTTTTGAAGCTGTCAAATTTTGTTAACTTTTTTTGAGGCTGTCAACTTTTGTTAACTTTTTTGAAGCTGTCAACTTTTGTTAACTTTTTTTGAAGCTGTCAAATTTTGTTAACTTTTTTTAAAGCTGTCAACTTTTGTTAACTTTTATTACAGCTGTCCACTTTTGTTAACTTTTTTTGAAGCTGTCAACTTTTGTTAACTTCTTTTGAAACTGTCAACTTTTGTTAACTTTTATTGAAGCTGTCAACATTTGTTAACTTTTTTGAAGCTGTCAACTTTTGTTAACTTTTTTTGAAGCTGTCAACATTTGTTAACTTTTTTTGAAGCTGTAAATTTTTGTTAACTTTTTTTGAAGCTATCAACTTTTGTTAACTTTTATTGAAGCTGTCAACTTTTGTTAACTTTTTTGGAAGCTGTCTACATTTGTTAACTTTTTTGAAGCTGTCAACTTTTGTTAACATTTTTTTAAAGCTGTCAACTTTTGTTTACTTTTTTAAAGCTGTCAACTTTTGTTAACTTTTGTTAACTTCTTTTAAAGTTTTGTCTACTTTTTTGAAACTGTCAACTTTTTTTAACTTTTATTGAAGCTGTCAACTTTTGTTAACTTTTTTTGAGGCTGTCAACTTTTGTTAACTTTTTTGAAGCTGTCAACTTTTGTTAACTTTTTTTGAAGCTGTCAAATTTTTTTAACATTTTTTAAAGCTGTCAACTTTTGTTAACTTTTATTACAGCTGTCCACTTTTGTTAACTTTTTTTGAAGCTGTCAACTTTTGTTAACTTCTTTTGAAACTGTCAACTTTTGTTAACTTTTATTGAAGCTGTCAACTTTTGTTAACTTTTATTGAAGCTGTCAATTTTTGTTAACTGTTTTGAAGCTGTCAACTTTTGTTAACTTCTGTTGAAGTTTTGTTAACTTTTTTGAAGCTATCAACTTTTGTTAACTTTTATTAAAGCTGTCAACTTTTGTTAACGTTTTTTGGAAGCTGTCAACATTTGTTAACTTTTTTTGAAGCTGTCAACTTTTGTTAACTTTCTTTGAAACTGTCAACTTTTGTTAACTTTTATTGAAGCTGTCAACTTTTGTTAACTTTTATTGAAGCTGTCAATTTTTGTTAACTTTTATTGAAGCTGTCAACTTTTGTTAACTTTTATTGAAGCTGTCAATTTTTGTTAACTATTTTGAAGCTGTCAACTTTTGTTAACTTCTTTTGTAATTTTGTTAACTTTTTTGAAGCTGTCAACTTTTGTTAATTTTTTTGAAGCTGTCAACTTTTGTTAATTTTTTTAAAGCTGTCAACTTTTGTTAACTTTTGTTAACTTCTTTTGAAGTTTTGTTAACTTTTTTGAAGCTGTCCACTTTTGTTAACTTCTTTTGATGTTTTGTCTTCTTTTTTGGAACTGTCAACTTTTGTTAACTTTTTGAAGCTGTAAATTTTTGTTAACTTTTTTTGAAGCTATCAACTTTTGTTAACTTTTATTGAAGCTGTCAACTTTTGTAAACTTTTTTGGAAGCTGTCAACATTTGTTAACTTTTTTGAAGCTGTCAACTTTTGTTAATATTTTTTTAAAGCTGTCAACTTTTGTTTACTTTTTTAAAGCTGTCAACTTTTGTTAACTTTTTTAAAGCTGTCAACTTTTGTTAACTTCTTTTAAAGTTTTGTCTACTTTTTTGAAACTGTCAACTTTTGTTAACTTTTATTGAAGCTGTCAACTTTTGTTAACTTTTTTTGAGGCTGTCAACTTTTGTTAACTTTTTTGAAGCTGTCAACTTTTGTTAACTTTTTTTGAAGCTGTCAACTTTTGTTAACTTTTTTTAAAGCTGTCAACATTTGTTAACTTTTTTGAAGCTGTCAACTTTTGTTAACTTTTTTTGAAGCTGTCAACATTTGTTAACTTTTTTTGAAGCTGTCAACTTTTGCTAACTTTTTTGAAGCTGTCAACTTTTGTTAACTTTTCTAAAGCTGTCAACTTTTGTTAACTTTTTTAAAGCTGTCAACTTTTGTCAACTTTTGTTAACTTTTTTAAAACTGTCAACTTTTGTTAACTTTTTTAAAGCTGTCAACTTTTGTTAACTTCTTTTGAAATTTTGTTAAATTTTTTGAAGCTGTCAACTTTTGTTAATTTTTTTTGAAGCTGTCAACTTTTGTTAACTTTTTGAAGCTGTCAACTTTTGTTAACTTTTTTTGAAGCTATCAACTTTTATTAACTTTTATTGAAGCTGTCAACTTTTGTTAACTTTTTTTGAAGCTGTCAACATTTGTTAACTTTTTTGAAGCTGTCAACTTTTGTTAACTTTTTTTGAAGCTGTCAACATTTGTTAACTTTTTTTGAAGCTGTCAACTTTTGCTAACTTTTTTGAAGCTGTCAACTTTTGTTAACTTTTCTAAAGCTGTCAACTTTTGTTAATTTTTTTAAAGCTGTCATCTTTTGTTAACTTTTGTTAACTTCTTTTGAAGTTTTGTTAACTTTTTTGATGCTGTCAACTTTTGTTAACATTTTTTTAAAGCTGTCAACTTTTGTTTACTTTTTTAAAGCTGTCAACTTTTGGTAATTTTTTTAAAGCTGTCAACTTTTGTTAACTTTTGTTAACTTCTTTTAAAGTTTTGTCTACTTTTTTGAAACTGTCAACTTTTGTTAACTTTTATTGAAGCTGTCAACTTTTGTTAACTTTTTTTGAGGCTGTCAACTTTTGTTAACTTTTTTGAAGCTGTCAACTTTTGTTAACTTTTTTTGAAGCTGTCAAATTTTGTTAACTTTTTTTGAGGCTGTCAACTTTTGTTAACTTTTTTGAAGCTGTCAACTTTTGTTAACTTTTTTTGAAGCTGTCAAATTTTGTTAACTTTTTTTAAAGCTGTCAACTTTTGTTAACTTTTATTACAGCTGTCCACTTTTGTTAACTTTTTTTGAAGCTGTCAACTTTTGTTAACTTCTTTTGAAACGGTCAACTTTTGTTAACTTTTATTGAAGCTGTCAACATTTGTTAACTTTTTTGAAGCTGTCAACTTTTGTTAACTTTTTTTGAAGCTGTCAACATTTGTTAATTTTTTTTGAAGCTGTCAACTTTTGCTAACTTTTTTGAAGCTGTCAACTTTTGTTAACTTTTCTAAAGCTGTCAACTTTTGTTAATTTTTTTAAAGCTGTCAACTTTTGTTAACTTTTGTTAACTTCTTTTGAAGTTTTGTTAACTTTTTTGATGCTGTCAACTTTTGTTAACTTCTTTTGATGGTTTGTCTTCTTTTTTGAAACTGTCAACTTTTGTTAACTTTTTGAAGCTGTAAATTTTTGTTAACTTTTTTTGAAGCTATCAACTTTTGTTAACTTTTATTGAAGCTGTCAACTTTTGTTAACTTTTTTGGAAGCTGTCTACATTTCTTAACTTTTTTGAAGCTGTCAACTTTTGTTAACATTATTTTAAAGCTGTCAACTTTTGTTTACTTTTTTAAAGCTGTCAACTTTTGTTAACTTTTTTAAAGCTGTCAACTTTTGTTAACTTTTGTTAACTTCTTTTAAAGTTTTGTCTACTTTTTTGAAACTGTCAACTTTTGTTAACTTTTATTGAAGCTGTCAACTTTTGTTAACTTTTTTTGAGGCTGTCAACTTTTGTTAACTTTTTTGAAGCTGTCAACTTTTGTTAACTTTTTTTGAAGCTGTCAAATTTTTTTAACTTTTTTTAAAGCTGTCAACTTTTGTTAACTTTTATTACAGCTGTCCACTTTTGTTAACTTTTTTTGAAGCTGTCAACTTTTGTTAACTTCTTTTGAAACTGTCAACTTTTGTTAACTTTTATTGAAGCTGTCAACTTTTGTTAACTTTTATTGAAGCTGTCAATTTTTGTTAACTATTTTGAAGCTGTCAACTTTTGTTAACTTCTTTTGAAGTTTTGTTAACTTTTTTGAAGCTATCAACTTTTGTTAACTTTTATTAAAGCTGTCAACTTTTGTTAACGTTTTTTGGAAGCTGTCAACATTTGTTAACTTTTTTTGAAGCTGTCAACTTTTGTTAACTTTCTTTGAAACTGTCAACTTTTGTTAACTTTTATTGAAGCTGTCAACTTTTGTTAACTTTTATTGAAGCTGTCAATTTTTGTTAACTATTTTGAAGCTGTCAACTTTTGTTAACTTTTATTAAAGCTGTCCACTTTTGTTAACTTTTTTTGAAGCTGTCAACTTTTGTTAACTTCTTTTGAAACTGTCAACTTTTGTTAACTTTTATTGAAGCTGTCAACTTTTGTTAACTTTTATTGAAGCTGTCAATTTTTGTTAACTATTTTGAAGCTGTCAACTTTTGTTAACTTCTTTTGAAATTTTGTTAACTTTTTTGAAGCTGTCAACTTTTGTTAATTTTTTTGAAGCTGTCAACTTTTGTTAACTTTTTGAAGCTGTCAAATTTTGTTAACTTTTTTTGAAGCTATCAACTTTTGTTAACTTCTTTTGATGTTTTGTCTTCTTTTTTGAAACTGTCAACTTTTGTGGAAGCTGTCAAGTTTTGTTAACTTTTATTAAAACTGTCAACTTTTGTTAACTTTTTTAAAACTGTCAACTTTTGTTAACTTTTTTAAAGCTGTCAACTTTTGTTAACTTCTTTTGAAATTTTGTTAACTTTTTTGAAGCTGTCAACTTTTGTTAATTTTTTTTGAAGCTGTCAACTTTTGTTAACTTTTTGAAGCTGTCAACTTTTGTTAACTTTTTTTGAAGCTATCAACTTTTGTTAACTTTTATTGAAGCTGTCAACTTTTGTTAACTTTTTTTGAAGCTGTCAACATTTGTTAACTTTTTTGAAGCTGTCAACTTTTGTTAACTTTTTTTAAAGCTGTCAACATTTGTTAACTTTTTTTGAAGCTGTCAACTTTTGCTAACTTTTTTGAAGCTGTCAACTTTTGTTTACTTTTTTAAAGCTGTCAACTTTAGTTAACTTTTTTAAAGCTGTCAACTTTTGTTAACTTCTTTTAAAGTTTTGTCTACTTTTTTGAAACTGTCAACTTTTGTTAACTTTTATTGAAGCTGTCAACTTTTGTTAACTTTTTTTGAGGCTGTCAACTTTTGTTAACTTTTTTGAAGCTGTCAACTTTTGTTAACTTTTTTTGAAGCTGTCAACTTTTGTTAACTTTTTTTAAAGCTGTCAACATTTGTTAACTTTTTTGAAGCTGTCAACTTTTGTTAATTTTTTTTGAAGCTGTCAACATTTGTTAACTTTTTTTGAAGCTGTCAACTTTTGCTAACTTTTTTAAAGCTGTCAACTTTTGTTAACTTTTCTAAAGCTGTCAACTTTTGTTAACTTTTTTAAAGCTGTCAACTTTTGTCAACTTTTGTTAACTTTTTTAAAACTGTCAACTTTTGTTAACTTTTTTAAAGCTGTCAACTTTTGTTAACTTCTTTTGAAATTTTGTTAAATTTTTTGAAACTGTCAACTTTTGTTAATTTTTTTTGAAGCTGTCAACTTTTGTTAACTTTTTGAAGCTGTCAACTTTTGTTAACTTTTTTTGAAGCTATCAACTTTTATTAACTTTTATTGAAGCTGTCAACTTTTGTTAACTTTTTTTGAAGCTGTCAACATTTGTTAACTTTTTTGAAGCTGTCAACTTTTGTTAACTTTTTTTGAAGCTGTCAACATTTGTTAACTTTTTTTGAAGCTGTCAACTTTTGCTAACTTTTTTGAAGCTGTCAACTTTTGTTAATTTTTCTAAAGCTGTCAACTTTTGTTAATTTTTTTAAAGCTGTCAAATTTTGTTAACTTCTTTTGAAGTTTTGTTAACTTTTTTGATGCTGTCAACTTTTGTTAACTTCTTTTGATGGTTTGTCTTCTTTTTTGAAACTGTCAACTTTTGTTAACTTTTTGAAGCTGTAAATTTTTGTTAACTTTTTTTGAAGCTGTCAACTTTTGTTAACTTTTTTGGAAGCTGTCAACATTTGTTAACTTTTTTGAAGCTGTCAACTTTTGTTAACATTTTTTTAAAGCTGTTAACTTTTGTTAACTTTTTTAAAGCTGTCAACTTTTGTTAACTTCTTTTAAAGTTTTGTCTACTTTTTTGAAACTGCCAACTTTTGTTAACTTTCATTGAAGCTGTCAACTTTTGTTAACTTTTTTTGAGGCTGTCAACTTTTGTTAACCTTTTTGAAGTTGTCAACTTTTGTTAACTTTTTTTGAAGCTGTCAAATTTTGTTAACTTTTTTTAAAGCTGTCAACTTTTGTTAACTTTTATTACAGCTGTCCACTTTTGTTAACTTTTTTTGAAGCTGTCAACTTTTGTTAACTTCTTTTGAAACTGTCAACTTTTGTTAACTTTTATTGAAGCTGTCAACTTTTGTTAACTTTTATTGAAGCTGTCAATTTTTGTTAACTATTTTGAAGCTGTCAACTTTTGTTAACTTCTTTTGAAGTTTTGTTAACTTTTTTGAAGCTATCAACTTTTGTTAACTTTTATTGAAGCTGTCAACTTTTGTTAACCTTTTTTGGAAGCTGTCAACATTTGTTAACTTTTTTTGAAGCTGTCAACTTTTGTTAACTTCCTTTGAAACTGTCAACTTTTGTTAACTTTTATTGAAGCTGTCAACTTTTGTTAACTTTTATTGAAGCTGTCAATTTTTGTTAACTATTTTGAAGCTGTCAACTTTTGTTAACTTTTATTAAAGCTGTCCACTTTTGTTAACTTTTTTTGAAGCTGTCAACTTTTGTTAACTTCTTTTGAAACTGTCAACTTTTGTTAACTTTTATTGAAGCTGTCAACTTTTGTTAACTTTTATTGAAGCTGTCAATTTTTGTTAACTATTTTGAAGCTGTCAACTTTTGTTAATTTTTTTGAAGCTGTCAACTTTTGTTAACTTTTTGAAGCTGTCAACTTTTGTTAACTTTTGTTGAAGCTATCAGCTTTTGTTAACTTCTTTTGATGTTTTGTCTTCTTTTTTGAAACTGTCAACTTTTGTGGAAGCTGTTAAGTTTTGTTAACTTTTATTAAAACTGTCAACTTTTGTTAACTTTTTTAAAACTGTCAACTTTTGTTAACTTTTTTAAAGCTGTCAACTTTTGTTAATTTTTTTTTGAAGCTGTCAACTTTTGTTAACTTTTTGAAGCTGTCAACTTTTGTTAACTTTTTTTGAAGCTAACAACTTTTGTTAACTTTTATTGAAGCTGTCAACTTTTGTTAACTTTTTTTGAAGCTGTCAACATTTGTTAACTTTTTTGAAGCTGTCAACTTTTGTTAACTTTTTTTGAAGCTCTCAACATTTGTTAACTTTTTTTGAAGCTGTCAACTTTTGCTAACTTTTTTGAAGCTGTCAACTTTTGTTAACTTTTCTAAAGCTGTCAACTTTTGTTAATTTTTTTAAAGCTGTTAACTTTTGTTAACTTTTGTTAACTTCTTTTGATGTTTTGTCTTCTTTTTTGAAACTGTCAACTTTTGTGGAAGCTGTCAAGTTTTGTTAACTTTTATTAAAACTGTCAACTTTTGTTAAATTTTTTAAAACTGTCAACTTTTGTTAACTTTTTTAAAGCTGTCAACTTTTGTTAATTTTTTTTTGAAGCTGTCAACTTTTGTTAACTTTTTGAAGCTGTCAACTTTTGTTAACTTTTTTTGAAGCTAACAACTTTTGTTAACTTTTATTGAAGCTGTCAACTTTTGTTAACTTTTTTTGAAGCTGTCAACATTTGTTAACTTTTTGGAAGCTGTCAACTTTTGTTAACTTTTTTTGAAGCTGTCAACATTTGTTAACTTTTTTTGAAGCTGTCAACTTTTGCTAACTTTTTTGAAGCTGTCAACTTTTGTTAACTTTTCTAAAGCTGTCAACTTTTGTTAATTTTTTTAAAGCTGTCAACTTTTGTTAACTTTTGTTAACTTCTTTTGAAGTTTTGTTAACTTTTTTGAAGCTGTCCACTTTTGTTAACTTCTTTTGATGTTTTGTCTTCTTTTTTGAAACTGTCAACTTTTGTTAACTTTTTGAAGCTGTAAATTTTTGTTAACTTTTTTTGAAGCTATCAACTTTTGTTAACTTTTATTGAAGCTGTCAACTTTTGTAAACTTTTTTGAAAGCTGTCAACATTTGTTAACTTTTTTGAAGCTGTCAACTTTTGTTAAAAATTTTTTAAAGCTGTCAACTTTTGTTTACTTTTTTAAAGCTGTCAACTTTTGTTAACTTTTTTAAAGCTGTCAACTTTTGTTAACTTCTTTTAAAGTTTTGTCTACTTTTTTGAAACTGTCAACTTTTGTTAACTTTTATTGAAGCTGTCAACTTTTGTTAACTTTTTTTGAGGCTGTCAACTTTTGTTAACTTTTTTGAAGCTGTCAACGTTTGTTAACTTTTTTTGAAGCTGTCAACTTTTGTTAACTTTTTTTAAAGCTGTCAACATTTGTTAACTTTTTTGAAGCTGTCAACTTTTGTTAACTTTTTTTGAAGCTGTCAACATTTGTAAACTTTTTTTGAAGCTGTCAACTTTTGCTAACTTTTTTGAAGCTGTCAACTTTTGTTAACTTTTCTAAAGCTTTCAACTTTTGTTAACTTTTTTAAAGCTGTCAACTTTTGTCAACTTTTGTTAACTTTTTTAAAACTGTCAACTTTTGTTAACTTTTTTAAAGCTGTCAACTTTTGTTAACTTCTTTTGAAATTTTGTTAAATTTTTTGAAGCTGTCAACTTTTGTTAATTTTTTTTGAAGCTGTCAACTTTTGTTAACTTTTTGAAGCTGTCAACTTTTGTTAACTTTTTTTGAAGCTATCAACTTTTATTAACTTTTATTGAAGCTGTCAACTTTTGTTAACTTTTTTTGAAGCTGTCAACATTTGTTAACTTTTTTGAAGCTGTCAACTTTTGTTAACTTTTTTTGAAGCTGTCAACATTTGTTAACTTTTTTTGAAGCTGTCAACTTTTGCTAACTTTTTTCAAGCTGTCAACTTTTGTTAACTTTTCTAAAGCTGTCAACTTTTGTTAATTTTTTTAAAGCTGTCATCCTTTGTTAACTTTTGTTAACTTCTTTTGAAGTTTTGTTAACTTTTTTGATGCTGTCAACTTTTGTTAACATTTTTTTAAAGCTGTCAACTTTTGTTTACTTTTTTAAAGCTGTCAACTTTTGTTAACTTTTTTAAAGCTGTCAACTTTTGTTAACTTTTGTTAACTTCTTTTAAAGTTTTGTCTACTTTTTTGAAACTGTCAACTTTTGTTAACTTTTATTGAAGCTGTCAACTTTTGTTAACTTTTTTTGAGGCTGTCAACTTTTGTTAACTTTTTTGAAGCTGTCAACTTTTGTTAACTTTTTTTGAAGCTGTCAAATTTTGTTAACTTTTTTTGAGGCTGTCAACTTTTGTTAACTTTTTTGAAGCTGTCAACTTTTGTTAACTTTTTTTGAAGCTGTCAAATTTTGTTAACTTTTTTTAAAGCTGTCAACTTTTGTTAACTTTTATTACAGCTGTCCACTTTTGTTAACTTTTTTTGAAGCTGTCAACTTTTGTTAACTTCTTTTGAAACTGTCAACTTTTGTTAACTTTTATTGAAGCTGTCAACATTTGTTAACTTTTTTGAAGCTGTCAACTTTTGTTAACTTTTTTTGAAGCTGTCAACATTTGTTAACTTTTTTTGAAGCTGTAAATTTTTGTTAACTTTTTTTGAAGCTATCAACTTTTGTTAACTTTTATTGAAGCTGTCAACTTTTGTTAACTTTTTTGGAAGCTGTCTACATTTGTTAACTTTTTTGAAGCTGTCAACTTTTGTTAACATTTTTTTAAAGCTGTCAACTTTTGTTTACTTTTTTAAAGCTGTCAACTTTTGTTAACTTTTGTTAACTTCTTTTAAAGTTTTGTCTACTTTTTTGAAACTGTCAACTTTTTTTAACTTTTATTGAAGCTGTCAACTTTTGTTAACTTTTTTTGAGGCTGTCAACTTTTGTTAACTTTTTTGAAGCTGTCAACTTTTGTTAACTTTTTTTGAAGCTGTCAAATTTTTTTAACATTTTTTAAAGCTGTCAACTTTTGTTTACTTTTATTACAGCTGTCCACTTTTGTTAACTTTTTTTGAAGCTGTCAACTTTTGTTAACTTCTTTTGAAACTGTCAACTTTTGTTAACTTTTATTGAAGCTGTCAACTTTTGTTAACTTTTATTGAAGCTGTCAATTTTTGTTAACTGTTTTGAAGCTGTCAACTTTTGTTAACTTCTGTTGAAGTTTTGTTAACTTTTTTGAAGCTATCAACTTTTGTTAACTTTTATTAAAGCTGTCAACTTTTGTTAACGTTTTTTGGAAGCTGTCAACATTTGTTAACTTTTTTTGAAGCTGTCAACTTTTGTTAACTTTCTTTGAAACTGTCAACTTTTGTTAACTTTTATTGAAGCTGTCAACTTTTGTTAACTTTTATTGAAGCTGTCAATTTTTGTTAACTTTTATTGAAGCTGTCAACTTTTGTTAACTTTTATTGAAGCTGTCAATTTTTGTTAACTATTTTGAAGCTGTCAACTTTTGTTAACTTCTTTTGAAATTTTGTTAACTTTTTTGAAGCTGTCAACTTTTGTTAATTTTTTTGAAGCTGTCAACTTTTGTTAACTTTTTGAAGCTGTCAACTTTTGTTAACTTTTTTTGAAGCTATCAACTTTTGTTAACTTCTTTTGATGTTTTGTCTTCTTTTTTGAAACTGTCAACTTTTGTGGAAGCTGTCAAGTTTTGTTAACTTTTATTAAAACTGTCAACTTTTGTTAACTTTTTTAAAACTGTCACCTTTTGTTAACTTTTTTAAAGCTGTCAACTTTTGTTAACTTCTTTTGAAATTTTGTTAACTTTTTTGAAGCTGTCAACTTTTCTTAATTTTTTTTGAAGCTGTCAACTTTTGTTAACTTTTTGAAGCTGTCAACTTTTGTTAACTTTTTTTGAAGCTATCAACTTTTGTTAACTTTTATTGAAGCTGTCAACTTTTGTTAACTTTTTTTGAAGCTGTCAACATTTGTTAACTTTTTTGAAGCTGTCAACTTTTGTTAACTTTTTTTGAAGCTGTCAACATTTGTTAACTTTTTTTGAAGCTGTCAACTTTTGCTAACTTTTTTGAAGCTGTCAACTTTTGTTTACTTTTTTAAAGCTGTCAACTTTTGTTAACTTTTTTAAAGCTGTCAACTTTTGTTAACTTCTTTTAAAGTTTTGTCTACTTTTTTGAAACTGTCAACTTTTGTTAACTTTTATTGAAGCTGTCAACTTTTGTTAACTTTTTTTGAGGCTGTCAACTTTTGTTAACTTTTTTGAAGCTGTCAACTTTTGTTAACTTTTTTTGAAGCTGTCAACTTTTGTTAACTTTTTTTAAAGCTGTCAACATTTGTTAACTTTTTTGAAGCTGTCAACTTTTGTTAACTTTTTTTGAAGCTGTCAACATTTGTTAACTTTTTTTGAAGCTGTCAACTTTTGCTAACTTTTTTGAAGCTGTCAACTTTTGTTAACTTTTCTAAAGCTGTCAACTTTTGTTAACTTTTTTAAAGCTGTCAACTTTTGTCAACTTTTGTTAACTTTTTTAAAACTGTCAACTTTTGTTAACTTTTTTAAAGCTGTCAACTTTTGTTAACTTCTTTTGAAATTTTGTTAAATTTCTTGAAGCTGTCAACTTTTGTTAATTTTTTTTGAAGCTGTCAACATTTGTTAACTTTTTTTGAAGCTGTCAACTTTTGCTAACTTTTTTGAAGCTGTCAACTTTTGTTAACTTTTCTAAAGCTGTCAACTTTTGTTAATTTTTTTAAAGCTGTCAACTTTTGTTAACTTTTGTTAACTTCTTTTGAAGTTTTGTTAACTTTTTTGATGCTGTCAACTTTTGTTAACTTCTTTTGATGGTTTGTCTTCTTTTTTGAAACTGTCAACTTTTGTTAACTTTTTGAAGCTGTAAATTTTTGTTAACTTTTTTTGAAGCTATCAACTTTTGTTAACTTTTATTGAAGCTGTCAACTTTTGTTAACTTTTTTGGAAGCTGTCTACATTTGTTAACTTTTTTGAAGCTGTCAACTTTTGTTAACATTTTTTTAAAGCTGTCAACTTTTGTTTACTTTTTTAAAGCTGTCAACTTTTGTTAACTTTTTTAAAGCTGTCAACTTTTGTTAACTTTTGTTAACTTCTTTTAAAGTTTTGTCTACTTTTTTGAAACTGTCAACTTTTGTTAACTTTTATTGAAGCTGTCAACTTTTGTTAACTTTTTTTGAGGCTGTCAACTTTTGTTAACTTTTTTGAAGCTGTCAACTTTTGTTAACTTTTTTTGAAGCTGTCAAATTTTGTTAACTTTTTTTAAAGCTGTCAACTTTTGTTAACTTTTATTACAGCTGTCCACTTTTGTTAACTTTTTTTGAAGCTGTCAACTTTTGTTAACTTCTTTTGAAACTGTAAACTTTTGTTAACTTTTATTGAAGCTGTCAACATTTGTTAACTTTTTTAAAGCTGTCAACTTTTGTTAACTTTTTTTGAAGCTGTCAACATTTGTTAACTTTTTTTGAAGCTGTCAACTTTTGCTAACTTTTTTGAAGCTGTCAACTTTTGTTAACTTTTCTAAAGCTGTCAACTTTTGTTAATTTTTTTAAAGCTGTCAACTTTTGTTAACTTTTGTTAACTTCTTTTGAAGTTTTGTTAACTTTTTTGAAGCTGTCAACTTTTGTTAACTTCTTTTGATGTTTTGTCTTCTTTTTTGAAACTGTCAACTTTTGTTAACTTTTTGAAGCTGTAAATTTTTGTTAACTTTTTTTGAAGCTATCAACTTTTGTTAACTTTTATTGAAGGTGTCAACTTTTGTTAACTTTTTTGGAATCTGTCAACATTTGTTAACTTTTTTGAAGCTGTCAACTTTTGTTAACATTTTTTTAAAGCTGTTAACTTTTGTTAACTTTTTTAAAGCTGTCAACTTTTGTTAACTTCTTTTAAAGTTTTGTCTACTTTTTTGAAACTGTTAACTTTTGTTAACTTTTATTGAAGCTGTCAACTTTTGTTAACTTTTTTTGAGGCTGTCAACTTTTGTTAACTTTTTTGAAGTTGTCAACTTTTGTTAACTTTTTTTGAAGCTGTCAAATTTTGTTAACTTTTTTTAAAGCTGTCAACTTTTGTTAACTTTTATTACAGCTGTCCACTTTTGTTAACTTTTTTTGAAGCTGTCAACTTTTGTTAACTTCTTTTGAAACTGTCAACTTTTGTTAACTTTTATTGAAGCTGTCAACTTTTGTTAACTTTTATTGAAGCTGTCAATTTTTGTTAACTATTTTGAAGCTGTCAACTTATGTTAACTTCTTTTGAAGTTTTGTTAACTTTTTTGAAGCTATCAACTTTTGTTAACTTTTATTGAAGCTGTCAACTTTTGTTAACCTTTTTTGGAAGCTGTCAACATTTGTTAACTTTTTTTGAAGCTGTCAACTTTTGTTAACTTCCTTTGAAACTGTCAACTTTTGTTAACTTTTATTGAAGCTGTCAACTTTTGTTAACTTTTATTGAAGCTGTCAATTTTTGTTAACTATTTGAAGCTGTCAACTTTTGTTAACTTTTATTAAAGCTGTCCACTTTTGTTAACTTTTTTTGAAGCTGTCAACTTTTGTTAACTTCTTTTGAAACTGTCAACTTTTGTTAACTTTTATTGAAGCTGTCAACTTTTGTTAACTTTTATTAAAGCTGTCAATTTTTGTTAACTATTTTGAAGCTGTCAACTTTTGTTAACTTCTTTTGAAATTTTGTTAACTTTTTTGAAGCTGTCAACTTTTGTTAATTTTTTTGAAGCTGTCAACTTTTGTTAACTTTTTGAAGCTGTCAACTTTTGTTAACTTTTGTTGAAGCTATCAGCTTTTGTTAACTTCTTTTGATGTTTTGTCTTCTTTTTTGAAACTGTCAACTTTTGTGGAAGCTGTCAAGTTTTGTTAACTTTTATTAAAACTGTCAACTTTTGTTAACTTTTTTAAAACTGTCAACTTTTGTTAACTTTTTTAAAGCTGTCAACTTTTGTTAATTTTTTTTTGAAGCTGTCAACTTTTGTTAACTTTTTGAAGCTGTTAACTTTTGTTAACTTTTTTTGAAGCTAACAACTTTTGTTAACTTTTATTGAAGCTGTCAACTTTTGTTAACTTTTTTTGAAGCTGTCAACATTTGTTAACTTTTTTGAAGCTGTCAACTTTTGTTAACTTTTTTTGAAGCTGTCAACATTTGTTAACTTTTTTTGAAGCTGTCAACTTTTGCTAACTTTTTTGAAGCTGTCAACTTTTGTTAACTTTTCTAAAGCTGTCAACTTTTGTTAATTTTTTTAAAGCTGTCAACTTTTGTTAACTTTTGTTAACTTCTTTTGAAGTTTTGTTAACTTTTTTGAAGCTGTCCACTTTTGTTAACTTCTTTTGATGTTTTGTCTTCTTTTTTGAAACTGTCAACTTTTGTTAACTTTTTGAAGCTGTAAATTTTTGTTAACTTTTTTTGAAGCTATCAACTTTTGTTAACTTTTATTGAAGCTGTCAACTTTTGTTAACTTTTTTGGAAGCTGTCAACATTTGTTAACTTTTTTGAAGCTGTCAACTTTTGTTAACATTTTTTTAAAGCTGTCAACTTTTGTTTACTTTTTTAAAGCTGTCAACTTTTGTTAACTTTTTTAAAGCTGTCAACTTTTGTTAACTTCTTTTAAAGTTTTGTCTACTTTTTTGAAACTGTCAACTTTTGTTAACTTTTATTGAAGCTGTCAACTTTTGTTAACTTTTTTTGAGGCTGTCAACTTTTGTTAACTTTTTTGAAGCTGTCAACTTTTGTTAACTTTTTTTGAAGCTGTCAACTTTTGTTAACTTTTTTTAAAGCTGTCAACATTTGTTAACTTTTTTGAAGCTGTCAACTTTTGTTAACTTTTTTTGAAGCTGTCAACATTTGTTAATTTTTTTTGAAGCTGTCAACTTTTGCTAACTTTTTTGAAGCTGTCAACTTTTGTTAACTTTTCTAAAGCTGTCAACTTTTGTTAACTTTTTTAAAGCTGTCAACTTTTGTCAACTTTTGTTAACTTTTTTAAAACTGTCAACTTTTGTTAACTTTTTTAAAGCTGTCAACTTTTGTTAACTTCTTTTGAAATTTTGTTAAATTTTTTGAAGCTGTCAACTTTTGTTAATTTTTTTTAAAGCTGTCAACTTTTGTTAACTTTTTGAAGCTGTCAACTTTTGTTAACTTTTTTTGAAGCTATCAACTTTTATTAACTTTTATTGAAGCTGTCAACTTTTGTTAACTTTTTTTGAAGCTGTCAACATTTGTTAACTTTTTTGAAGCTGTCAACTTTTGTTAACTTTTTTTGAAGCTGTCAACATTTGTTAACTTTTTTTGAAGCTGTCAACTTTTGCTAACTTTTTTGAAGCTGTCAACTTTTGTTAACTTTTCTAAAGCTGTCAACTTTTGTTAATTTTTTTAAAGCTGTCAACTTTTGTTAACTTTTGTTAACTTCTTTTGAAGTTTTGTTAACTTTTTTGATGCTGTCAACTTTTGTTAACTTCTTTTGATGGTTTGTCTTCTTTTTTGAAACTGTCAACTTTTGTTAACTTTTTGAAGCTGTAAATTTTTGTTAACTTTTTTTGAAGCTATCAACTTTTGTTAACTTTTATTGAAGCTGTCAACTTTTGTTAACTTTTTTGGAAGCTGTCTACATTTGTTAACTTTTTTGAAGCTGTCAACTTTTGTTAACATTTTTTTAAAGCTGTCAACTTTTGTTTACTTTTTTAAAGCTGTCAACTTTTGTTAACTTTTTTAAAGCTGTCAACTTTTGTTAACTTTTGTTAACTTCTTTTAAAGTTTTGTCTACTTTTTCGAAACTGTCAACTTTTGTTAACTTTTATTGAAGCTGTCAACTTTTGTTAACTTTTTTTGAGGCTGTCAACTTTTGCTAACTTTTTTTGAAGCTGTCAAATTTTGTTAACTTTTTTTAAAGCTGTCAACTTTTGTTAACTTTTATTAGAGCTGTCCACTTTTGTTAACTTTTTTTGAAGCTGTCAACTTTTGTTAACTTCTTTCGAAACTGTCAACTTTTGTTAACTTTTATTGAAGCTGTCAACTTTTGTTAACTTTTATTGAAGCTGTCAATTTTTGTTAACTATTTTGAAGCTGTCAACTTTTGTTAACTTCTTTTGAAGTTTTGTTAACTTTTTTGAAGCTATCAACTTTTGTTAACTTTTATTAAAGCTGTCAACTTTTGTTAACCTTTTTTGGAAGCTGTCAACATTTGTTAACTTTTTTTGAAGCTGTCAACTTTTGTTAACTTTCTTTAAAACTGTCAACTTTTGTTAACTTTTATTGAAGCTGTCAACTTTTGTTAACTTTTATTGAAGCTGTCAATTTTTGTTAACTATTTTGAAGCTGTCAACTTTTGTTAACTTTTATTAAAGCTGTCCACTTTTGTTAACTTTTTTTGAAGCTGTCAACTTTTGTTAACTTCTTTTGAAACTGTCAACTTTTGTTAACTTTTATTGAAGCTGTCAACTTTTGTTAACTTTTATTGAAGCTGTCAATTTTTGTTAACTTTTTTGAAGCTGTCAACTTTTGTTAATTTTTTTGAAGCTGTCAACTTTTGTTAACTTTTTGAAGCTGTCAACTTTTGTTAACTTTTTTTGAAGCTATCAACTTTTGTTAACTTCTTTTGATGTTTTGTCTTC
Source organism: Altica lythri (assembly GCA_964028335.1). Classification (NCBI taxonomy): domain Eukaryota; kingdom Metazoa; phylum Arthropoda; class Insecta; order Coleoptera; family Chrysomelidae; genus Altica; species Altica lythri. Next base: position 12,010 of record CAXIIO010000869.1, on the reverse strand, counting down.
TTTTTTGAAACTGTCAACTTTTGTGGAAGCTGTCAAGTTTTGTTAACTTTTATTAAAACTGTCAACTTTTGTTAACTTTTTTAAAACTGTCAACTTTTGTTAACTTTTTTAAAGCTGTCAACTTTTGTTAACTTCTTTTGAAATTTTGTTAACTTTTTTGAAGCTGTCAACTTTTGTTAATTTTTTTTGAAGCTGTCAACTTTTGTTAACTTTTTGAAGCTGTCAACTTTTGTTAACTTTTTTTGAAGCTATCAACTTTTGTTAACTTTTATTGAAGCTGTCAACTTTTGTTAACTTTTTTTGAAGCTGTCAACATTTGTTAACTTTTTTGAAGCTGTCAACTTTTGTTAACTTTTTTTGAAGCTGTCAACATTTGTTAACTTTTTTTGAAGCTGTCAACTTTTGTTAACTTTTTTGAAGCTGTCAACTTTTGTTAACTTTTTTTGAAGCTGTCAAATTTTTTTAACTTTTTTTAAAGCTGTCAACTTTTGTTAACTTTTATTACAGCTGTCCACTTTTGTTAACTTTTTTTGAAGCTGTCAACTTTTGTTAACTTCTTTTGAAACTGTCAACTTTTGTTAACTTTTATTGAAGCTGTCAACTTTTGTTAACTTTTATTGAAGCTGTCAATTTTTGTTAACTATTTTGAAGCTGTCAACTTTTGTTAACTTCTTTTGAAGTTTTGTTAACTTTTTTGAAGCTATCAACTTTTGTTAACTTTTATTGAAGCTGTCAACTTTTGTTAACCTTTTTTGGAAGCTGTCAACATTTGTTAACTTTTTTTGAAGCTGTCAACTTTTGTTAACTTCCTTTGAAACTGTCAACTTTTGTTAACTTTTATTGAAGCTGTCAACTTTTGTTAACTTTTATTGAAGCTGTCAATTTTTGTTAACTATTTGAAGCTGTCAACTTTTGTTAACTTTTATTAAAGCTGTCCACTTTTGTTAACTTTTTTTGAAGCTGTCAACTTTTGTTAACTTCTTTTGAAACTGTCAACTTTTGTTAACTTTTATTGAAGCTGTCAACTTTTGTTAACTTTTATTAAAGCTGTCAATTTTTGTTAACTATTTTGAAGCTGTCAACTTTTGTTAACTTCTTTTGAAATTTTGTTAACTTTTTTGAAGCTGTCAACTTTTGTTAATTTTTTTGAAGCTGTCAACTTTTGTTAACTTTTTGAAGCTGTCAACTTTTGTTAACTTTTGTTGAAGCTATCAGCTTTTGTTAACTTCTTTTGATGTTTTGTCTTCTTTTTTGAAACTGTCAACTTTTGTGGAAGCTGTCAAGTTTTGTTAACTTTTATTAAAACTGTCAACTTTTGTTAACTTTTTTAAAACTGTCAACTTTTGTTAACTTTTTTAAAGCTGTCAACTTTTGTTAATTTTTTTTTGAAGCTGTCAACTTTTGTTAACTTTTTGAAGCTGTTAACTTTTGTTAACTTTTTTTGAAGCTAACAACTTTTGTTAACTTTTATTGAAGCTGTCAACTTTTGTTAACTTTTTTTGAAGCTGTCAACATTTGTTAACTTTTTTGAAGCTGTCAACTTTTGTTAACTTTTTTTGAAGCTGTCAACATTTGTTAACTTTTTTTGAAGCTGTCAACTTTTGCTAACTTTTTTGAAGCTGTCAACTTTTGTTAACTTTTCTAAAGCTGTCAACTTTAGTTAATTTTTTTAAAGCTGTCAACTTTTGTTAACTTTTGTTAACTTCTTTTGAAGTTTTGTTAACTTTTTTGAAGCTGTCCACTTTTGTTAACTTCTTTTGATGTTTTGTCTTCTTTTTTGAAACTGTCAACTTTTGTTAACTTTTTGAAGCTGTAAATTTTTGTTAACTTTTTTTGAAGCTATCAACTTTTGTTAACTTTTATTGAAGCTGTCAACTTTTGTTAACTTTTTTGGAAGCTGTCAACATTTGTTAACTTTTTTGAAGCTGTCAACTTTTGTTAACATTTTTTTAAAGCTGTCAACTTTTGTTTACTTTTTTAAAGCTGTCAACTTTTGTTAACTTTTTTAAAGCTGTCAACTTTTGTTAACTTCTTTTAAAGTTTTGTCTACTTTTTTGAAACTGTCAACTTTTGTTAACTTTTATTGAAGCTGTCAACTTTTGTTAACTTTTTTTGAGGCTGTCAACTTTTGTTAACTTTTTTGAAGCTGTCAACTTTTGTTAACTTTTTTTGAAGCTGTCAACTTTTGTTAACTTTTTTTAAAGCTGTCAACATTTGTTAACTTTTTTGAAGCTGTCAACTTTTGTTAACTTTTTTTGAAGCTGTCAACATTTGTTAATTTTTTTTGAAGCTGTCAACTTTTGCTAACTTTTTTGAAGCTGTCAACTTTTGTTAACTTTTCTAAAGCTGTCAACTTTTGTTAACTTTTTTAAAGCTGTCAACTTTTGTCAACTTTTGTTAACTTTTTTAAAACTGTCAACTTTTGTTAACTTTTTTAAAGCTGTCAACTTTTGTTAACTTCTTTTGAAATTTTGTTAAATTTTTTGAAGCTGTCAACTTTTGTTAATTTTTTTTAAAGCTGTTAACTTTTGTTAACTTTTTGAAGCTGTCAACTTTTGTTAACTTTTTTTGAAGCTATCAACTTTTATTAACTTTTATTGAAGCTGTCAACTTTTGTTAACTTTTTTTGAAGCTGTCAACATTTGTTAACTTTTTTGAAGCTGTCAACTTTTGTTAACTTTTTTTGAAGCTGTCAACATTTGTTAACTTTTTTTGAAGCTGTCAACTTTTGCTAACTTTTTTGAAGCTGTCAACTTTTGTTAACTTTTCTAAAGCTGTCAACTTTTGTTAATTTTTTTAAAGCTGTCAACTTTTGTTAACTTTTGTTAACTTCTTTTGAAGTTTTGTTAACTTTTTTGATGCTGTCAACTTTTGTTAACTTCTTTTGATGGTTTGTCTTCTTTTTTGAAACTGTCAACTTTTGTTAACTTTTTGAAGCTGTAAATTTTTGTTAACTTTTTTTGAAGCTATCAACTTTTGTTAACTTTTATTGAAGCTGTCAACTTTTGTTAACTTTTTTGGAAGCTGTCTACATTTGTTAACTTTTTTGAAGCTGTCAACTTTTGTTAAAATTTTTTTAAAGCTGTCAACTTTTGTTTACTTTTTTAAAGCTGTCAACTTTTGTTAACTTTTTTAAAGCTGTCAACTTTTGTTAACTTTTGTTAACTTCTTTTAAAGTTTTGTCTACTTTTTCGAAACTATCAACTTTTGTTAACTTTTATTGAAGCTGTCAACTTTTGTTAACTTTTTTTGAGGCTGTCAACTTTTGCTAACTTTTTTTGAAGCTGTCAAATTTTGTTAACTTTTTTTAAAGCTGTCAACTTTTGTTAACTTTTATTACAGCTGTCCACTTTTGTTAACTTTTTTTGAAGCTGTCAACTTTTGTTAACTTCTTTCGAAACTGTCAACTTTTGTTAACTTTTATTGAAGCTGTCAACTTTTGTTAACTTTTATTGAAGCTGTCAATTTTTGTTAACTATTTTGAAGCTGTCAACTTTTGTTAACTTCTTTTGAAGTTTTGTTAACTTTTTTGAAGCTATCAACTTTTGTTAACTTTTATTAAAGCTGTCAACTTTTGTTAACCTTTTTTGGAAGCTGTCAACATTTGTTAACTTTTTTTGAAGCTGTCAACTTTAGTTAACTTTCTTTAAAACTGTCAACTTTTGTTAACTTTTATTGAAGCTGTCAACTTTTGTTAACTTTTATTGAAGCTGTCAATTTTTGTTAACTATTTTGAAGCTGTCAACTTTTGTTAACTTTTATTAAAGCTGTCCACTTTTGTTAACTTTTTTTGAAGCTGTCAACTTTTGTTAACTTCTTTTGAAACTGTCAACTTTTGTTAACTTTTATTGAAGCTGTCAACTTTTGTTAACTTTTATTGAAGCTGTCAATTTTTGTTAACTATTTTGAAGCTGTCAACTTTTGTTAACTTCTTTTGAAATTTTGTTAACTTTTTTGAAGCTGTCAACTTTTGTTAATTTTTTTGAAGCTGTCAACTTTTGTTAACTTTTTGAAGCTGTCAACTTTTGTTAACTTTTTTTGAAGCTATCAACTTTTGTTAACTTCTTTTGATGTTTTGTCTTCTTTTTTGAAACTGTCAACTTTTGTGGAAGCTGTCAAGTTTTGTTAACTTTTATTAAAACTGTCAACTTTTGTTAACTTTTTTAAAACTGTCAACTTTTGTTAACTTTTTTAAAGCTGTCAACTTTTGTTAACTTCTTTTGAAATTTTGTTAACTTTTTTGAAGCTGTCAACTTTTGTTAATTTTTTTTGAAGCTGTCAACTTTTGTTAACTTTTTGAAGCTGTCAACTTTTGTTAACTTTTTTTGAAGCTATCAACTTTTGTTAACTTTTATTGAAGCTGTCAACTTTTGTTAACTTTGTTTGAAGCTGTCAACATTTGTTAACTTTTTTGAAGCTGTCAACTTTTGTTAACTTTTTTTGAAGCTGTCAACATTTGTTAACTTTTTTTGAAGCTGTCAACTTTTGTTAACTTTTTTGAAGCTGTCAACTTTTGTTAACTTTTTTTGAAGCTGTCAAATTTTTTTAACTTTTTTTAAAGCTGTCAACTTTTGTTAACTTTTATTACAGCTGTCCACTTTTGTTAACTTTTTTTGAAGCTGTCAACTTTTGTTAACTTCTTTTGAAACTGTCAACTTTTGTTAACTTTTATTGAAGCTGTCAACTTTTGTTAACTTTTATTGAAGCTGTCAATTTTTGTTAACTATTTTGAAGCTGTCAACTTTTGTTAACTTCTTTTGAAGTTTTGTTAACTTTTTTGAAGCTATCAACTTTTGTTAACTTTTATTAAAGCTGTCAACTTTTGTTAACGTTTTTTGGAAGCTGTCAACATTTGTTAACTTTTTTTGAAGCTGTCAACTTTTGTTAACTTTCTTTGAAACTGTCAACTTTTGTTAACTTTTATTGAAGCTGTCTACTTTTGTTAACTTTTATTGAAGCTGTCAATTTTTGTTAACTATTTTGAAGCTGTCAACTTTTGTTAACTTTTATTAAAGCTGTCCACTTTTGTTAACTTTTTTTGAAGCTGTCAACTTTTGTTAACTTCTTTTGAAACTGTCAACTTTTGTTAACTTTTATTGAAGCTGTCAACTTTTGTTAACTTTTTTTGAAGCTGTCAACATTTGTTAACTTTTTTTGAAGCTGTCAACTTTTGTTAACTTTTTTGAAGCTGTCAACTTTTGTTAACTTTTTTTGAAGCTGTCAAATTTTTTTAACTTTTTTTAAAGCTGTCAACTTTTGTTAACTTTTATTACAGCTGTCCACTTTTGTTAACTTTTTTTGAAGCTGTCAACTTTTGTTAACTTCTTTTGAAACTGTCAACTTTTGTTAACTTTTATTGAAGCTGTCAACTTTTGTTAACTTTTATTGAAGCTGTCAATTTTTGTTAACTATTTTGAAGCTGTCAACTTTTGTTAACTTCTTTTGAAGTTTTGTTAACTTTTTTGAAGCTATCAACTTTTGTTAACTTTTATTAAAGCTGTCAACTTTTGTTAACGTTTTTTGGAAGCTGTCAACATTTGTTAACTTTTTTTGAAGCTGTCAACTTTTGTTAACTTTCTTTGAAACTGTCAACTTTTGTTAACTTTTATTGAAGCTGTCTACTTTTGTTAACTTTTATTGAAGCTGTCAATTTTTGTTAACTATTTTGAAGCTGTCAACTTTTGTTAACTTTTATTAAAGCTGTCCACTTTTGTTAACTTTTTTTGAAGCTGTCAACTTTTGTTAACTTCTTTTGAAACTGTCAACTTTTGTTAACTTTTATTGAAGCTGTCAACTTTTGTTAACTTTTATTGAAGCTGTCAATTTTTGTTAACTATTTTGAAGCTGTCAACTTTTGTTAACTTCTTTTGAAATTTTGTTAACTTTTTTGAAGCTGTCAACTTTTGTTAATTTTTTTGAAGCTGTCAACTTTTGTTAACTTTTTGAAGCTGTCAACTTTTGTTAACTTTTTTTGAAGCTATCAACTTTTGTTAACTTCTTTTGATGTTTTGTCTTCTTTTTTGAAACTGTCAACTTTTGTGGAAGCTGTCAAGTTTTGTTAACTTTTATTAAAACTGTCAACTTTTGTTAACTTTTTTAAAACTGTCAACTTTTGTTAACTTTTTTAAAGCTGTCAACTTTTGTTAACTTCTTTTGAAATTTTGTTAACTTTTTTGAAGCTGTCAACTTTTGTTAATTTTTTTTGAAGCTGTCAACTTTTGTTAACTTTTTGAAGCTGTCAACTTTTGTTAACTTTTTTTGAAGCTATCAACTTTTGCTAACTTTTATTGAAGCTGTCAACTTTTGTTAACTTTTTTTGAAGCTGTCAACATTTGTTAACTTTTTTGAAGCTGTCAACTTTTGTTAACTTTTTTTGAAGCTGTCAACATTTGTTAACTTTTTTTGAAGCTGTCAACTTTTGCTAACTTTTTTGAAGCTGTCAACTTTTGTTTACTTTTTTAAAGCTGTCAACTTTTGTTAACTTTTTTAAAGCTGTCAACTTTTGTTAACTTCTTTTAAAGTTTTGTCTACTTTTTTGAAACTGTCAACTTTTGTTAACTTTTATTGAAGCTGTCAACTTTTGTTAACTTTTTTTGAGGCTGTCAACTTTTGTTAACTTTTTTGAAGCTGTCAACTTTTGTTAACTTTTTTTGAAGCTGTCAACTTTTGTTAACTTTTTTTAAAGCTGTCAACATTTGTTAACTTTTTTGAAGCTGTCAACTTTTGTTAACTTTTTTTGAAGCTGTCAACATTTGTTAACTTTTTTTGAAGCTGTCAACTTTTGTTAACTTTTCTAAAGCTGTCAACTTTTGTTAACTTTTTTGAAGCTGTCAACTTTTGTTAACTTTTTTTGAAGCTGTCAACATTTGTTAACTTCTTTTGAAACTGTCAACTTTTGTTTACTTTTATTGAAGCTGTCAACTTTTGTTAACTTTTATTGAAGCTGTCAATTTTTGTTAACTATTTTGAAGCTGTCAACTTTTGTTAACTTCTTTTGAAATTTTGTTAACTTTTTTAAAGCTGTCAACTTTTGTTAATTTTTTTGAAGCTGTCAACTTTTGTTAACTTTTTGAAGCTGTCAACTTTTGTTAACTTTTTTTGAAGCTATCAACTTTGGTTAACTTCTTTTGATGTTTTGTCTTCTTTTTTGAAACTGTAAACTTTTGTGGAAGCTGTCAAGTTTTGTTAACTTTTATTAAAACTGTCAACTTTTGTTAACTTTTTTAAAACTGTCAACTTTTGTTAACTTTTTTAAAGCTGTCAACTTTTGTTAACTTCTTTTGAAATTTTGTTAACTTTTTTGAAGCTGTCAACTTTTGTTAATTTTTTTTGAAGCTGTCAACTTTTGTTAACTTTTTGAAGCTGTCAACTTTTGTTAACTTTTTTTGAAGCTATCAACTTTTGTTAACTTTTATTGAAGCTGTCAACTTTTGTTAACTTTTTTTGAAGCTGTCAACATTTGTTAACTTTTTTGAAGCTGTCAACTTTTGTTAACTTTTTTTGAAGCTGTTAACATTTGTTAACTTTTTTTGAAGCTGTCAACTTTTGCTAACTTTTTTGAAGCTGTCAACTTTTGTTTACTTTTTTAAAGCTGTCAACTTTTGTTAACTTTTTTAAAGCTGTCAACTTTTGTTAACTTCTTTTAAAGTTTTGTCTACTTTTTTGAAACTGTCAACTTTTGTTAACTTTTATTGAAGCTGTCAACTTTTGTTAACTTTTTTTGAGGCTGTCAACTTTTGTTAACTTTTTTGAAGCTGTCAACTTTTGTTAACTTTTTTTGAAGCTGTCAACTTTTGTTAACTTTTTTTAAAGCTGTCAACATTTGTTAACTTTTTTGAAGCTGTCAACTTTTGTTAACTTTTTTTGAAGCTGTCAACATTTGTTAACTTTTTTTGAAGCTGTCAACTTTTGCTAACTTTTTTGAAGCTGTCAACTTTTGTTAACTTTTCTAAAGCTGTCAACTTTTGTTAACTTTTTTAAAGCTGTCAACTTTTGTTAACTTTTTTAAAACTGTCAACTTTTGTTAACTTTTTTAAAGCTGTCAACTTTTGTTAACTTCTTTTGAAATTTTGTTAAATTTTTTGAAGCTGTCAACTTTTGTTAATTTTTTTTAAAGCTGTCAACTTTTGTTAACTTTTTGAAGCTGTCAACTTTTGTTAACTTTTTTTGAAGCTATCAACTTTTATTAACTTTTATTGAAGCTGTCAACTTTTGTTAACTTTTTTTGAAGCTGTCAACATTTGTTAACTTTTTTGAAGCTGTCAACTTTTGTTAACTTTTTTTGAAGCTGTCAACATTTGTTAACTTTTTTTGAAGCTGTCAACTTTTGCTAACTTTTTTGAAGCTGTCAACTTTTGTTAACTTTTCTAAAGCTGTCAACTTTTGTTAATTTTTTTAAAGCTGTCAACTGTTGTTAACTTTTGTTAACTTCTTTTGAAGTTTTGTTAACTTTTTTGATGCTGTCAACTTTTGTTAACTTCTTTTGATGGTTTGTCTTCTTTTTTGAATCTGTCAACTTTTGTTAACTTTTTGAAGCTGTAAATTTTTGTTAACTTTTTTTGAAGCTATCAACTTTTGTTAACTTTTATTGAAGCTGTCAACTTTTGTTAACTTTTTTGGAAGCTGTCTACATTTGTTAACTTTTTTGAAGCTGTCAACTTTTGTTAACATTTTTTTAAAGCTGTCAACTTTTGTTTACTTTTTTAAAGCTGTCAACTTTTGTTAACTTTTTTAAAGCTGTCAACTTTTGTTAACTTTTGTTAACTTCTTTTAAAGTTTTGTCTACTTTTTTGAAACTGTCAACTTTTGTTAACTTTTATTGAAGCTGTCAACTTTTGTTAACTTTTTTTGAGGCTGTCAACTTTTGTTAACTTTTTTGAAGCTGTCAACTTTTGTTAAATTTTTTTGAAGCTGTCAAATTTTGTTAACTTTTTTTAAAGCTGTCAACTTTTGTTAACTTTTATTACAGCTGTCCACTTTTGTTAACTTTTTTTGAAGCTGTCAACTTTTGTTAACTTCTTTTGAAACTGTAAACTTTTGTTAACTTTTATTGAAGCTGTCAACATTTGTTAACTTTTTTAAAGCTGTCAACTTTTGTTAACTTTTTTTGAAGCTGTCAACATTTGTTAACTTTTTTTGAAGCTGTCAACTTTTGCTAACTTTTTTGAAGCTGTCAACTTTTGTTAACTTTTCTAAAGCTGTCAACTTTTGTTAATTTTTTTAAAGCTGTCAACTTTTGTTAACTTTTGTTAACTTCTTTTGAAGTTTTGTTAACTTTTTTGAAGCTGTCAACTTTTGTTAACTTCTTTTGATGTTTTGTCTTCTTTTTTGAAACTGTCAACTTTTGTTAACTTTTTGAAGCTGTAAATTTTTGTTAACTTTTTTTGAAGCTATCAACTTTTGTTAACTTTTATTGAAGGTGTCAACTTTTGTTAACTTTTTTGGAATCTGTCAACATTTGTTAACTTTTTTGAAGCTGTCAACTTTTGTTAACATTTTTTTAAAGCTGTTAACTTTTGTTAACTTTTTTAAAGCTGTCAACTTTTGTTAACTTCTTTTAAAGTTTTGTCTACTTTTTTGAAACTGTCAACTTTTGTTAACTTTTATTGAAGCTGTCAACTTTTGTTAACTTTTTTTGAGGCTGTCAACTTTTGTTAACTTTTTTGAAGTTGTCAACTTTTGTTAACTTTTTTTGAAGCTGTCAAATTTTGTTAACTTTTTTTAAAGCTGTCAACTTTTGTTAACTTTTATTACAGCTGTCCACTTTTGTTAACTTTTTTTGAAGCTGTCAACTTTTGTTAACTTCTTTTGAAACTGTCAACTTTTGTTAACTTTTATTGAAGCTGTCAACTTTTGTTAACTTTTATTGAAGCTGTCAATTTTTGTTAACTATTTTGAAGCTGTCAACTTATGTTAACTTCTTTTGAAGTTTTGTTAACTTTTTTGAAGCTATCAACTTTTGTTAACTTTTATTGAAGCTGTCAACTTTTGTTAACCTTTTTTGGAAGCTGTCAACATTTGTTAACTTTTTTTGAAGCTGTCAACTTTTGTTAACTTCCTTTGAAACTGTCAACTTTTGTTAACTTTTATTGAAGCTGTCAACTTTTGTTAACTTTTATTGAAGCTGTCAACTTTTGTTAACTTTTTTAAAGCTGTCAACTTTTGTTAACTTTTGTTAACTTCTTTTAAAGTTTTGTCTACTTTTTTGAAACTGTCAACTTTTGTTAACTTTTATTGAAGCTGTCAACTTTTGTTAACTTTTTTTGAGGCTGTCAACTTTTGTTAACTTTTTTGAAGCTGTCAACTTTTGTTAAATTTTTTTGAAGCTGTCAAATTTTGTTAACTTTTTTTAAAGCTGTCAACTTTTGTTAACTTTTATTACAGCTGTCCACTTTTGTTAACTTTTTTTGAAGCTGTCAACTTTTGTTAACTTCTTTTGAAACTGTAAACTTTTGTTAACTTTTATTGAAGCTGTCAACATTTGTTAACTTTTTTAAAGCTGTCAACTTTTGTTAACTTTTTTTGAAGCTGTCAACATTTGTTAACTTTTTTTGAAGCTGTCAACTTTTGCTAACTTTTTTGAAGCTGTCAACTTTTGTTAACTTTTCTAAAGCTGTCAACTTTTGTTAATTTTTTTAAAGCTGTCAACTTTTGTTAACTTTTGTTAACTTCTTTTGAAGTTTTGTTAACTTTTTTGAAGCTGTCAACTTTTGTTAACTTCTTTTGATGTTTTGTCTTCTTTTTTGAAACTGTCAACTTTTGTTAACTTTTTGAAGCTGTAAATTTTTGTTAACTTTTTTTGAAGCTATCAACTTTTGTTAACTTTTATTGAAGGTGTCAACTTTTGTTAACTTTTTTGGAATCTGTCAACATTTGTTAACTTTTTTGAAGCTGTCAACTTTTGTTAACATTTTTTTAAAGCTGTTAACTTTTGTTAACTTTTTTAAAGCTGTCAACTTTTGTTAACTTCTTTTAAAGTTTTGTCTACTTTTTTGAAACTGTCAACTTTTGTTAACTTTTATTGAAGCTGTCAACTTTTGTTAACTTTTTTTGAGGCTGTCAACTTTTGTTAACTTTTTTGAAGTTGTCAACTTTTGTTAACTTTTTTTGAAGCTGTCAAATTTTGTTAACTTTTTTTAAAGCTGTCAACTTTTGTTAACTTTTATTACAGCTGTCCACTTTTGTTAACTTTTTTTGAAGCTGTCAACTTTTGTTAACTTCTTTTGAAACTGTCAACTTTTGTTAACTTTTATTGAAGCTGTCAACTTTTGTTAACTTTTATTGAAGCTGTCAATTTTTGTTAACTATTTTGAAGCTGTCAACTTATGTTAACTTCTTTTGAAGTTTTGTTAACTTTTTTGAAGCTATCAACTTTTGTTAACTTTTATTGAAGCTGTCAACTTTTGTTAACCTTTTTTGGAAGCTGTCAACATTTGTTAACTTTTTTTGAAGCTGTCAACTTTTGTTAACTTCCTTTGAAACTGTCAACTTTTGTTAACTTTTATTGAAGCTGTCAACTTTTGTTAACTTTTATTGAAGCTGTCAATTTTTGTTAACTATTTTGAAGCTGTCAACTTTTGTTAACTTTTATTAAAGCTGTCCACTTTTGTTAACTTTTTTTGAAGCTGTCAACTTTTGTTAACTTCTTTTGAAACTGTCAACTTTTGTTAACTTTTATTGAAGCTGTCAACTTTTGTTAACTTTTATTGAAGCTGTCAATTTTTGTTAACTATTTTGAAGCTGTCAACTTTTGTTAACTTCTTTTAAAATTTTGTTAACTTTTTTGAAGCTGTCAACTTTTGTTAATTTTTTTGAAGCTGTCAACTTTTGTTAACTTTTTGAAGCTGTCAACTTTTGTTGAAGCTATCAGCTTTTGTTAACTTCTTTTGATGTTTTGTCTTCTTTTTTGAAACTGTCAACTTTTGTGGAAGCTGTCAAGTTTTGTTAACTTTTATTAAAACTGTCAACTTTTGTTAACTTTTTTAAAACTGTCAACTTTTGTTAACTTTTT
>CAXIIO010000868.1:35000-43355 GCA_964028335.1 Altica lythri | reverse complement strand
CATCTGGTAGTAACTTCCATTAATACGAATATCATATTCATCTTACCATTAAAAATAGATCATCATACTGATTTTCATGACAATCGGTTGAACGGGTCGGAGTTGCTACTCTGCAGCCCCACCTGATGGCGAGTGGCATCAATGAGCATATCATACAAACCTTCTCCGTGGTAAAATACATATAGATACCAATTTTCATGACAATCGGTTGAACGGGGCAGAAGTTGCTACTTTGCAGCGCCACCTGGTGGCGAGTGGCATCAATGAGCATATCATATAAACGTTCTCCGTGGAAAAAAAATATATATACCAATTTTCATAATAATCGGTACAGTAGTTTTTGAGTTCATCGATTTCATACATACAAACATCCTTTTATATATATGTATATATATATATATATATATATATATATATATAGAATATTTGTACCTTGTTATTTAGTTTTTTAGGTAATTTAGTTTTATAATTATTATAGAGTAAAACTTGTAAAAAAGGAAAATCCGTAAATAAATTAATAAATAAATAAAATTTATACATTCCATAAATTAAAACTATGGGTGTGATGTCACAGGTTAATTTAAGGTTTATTTAATTAAGTGACCACGTTTCCGAACAAACGATGCTCTTTCAATATAGTCTATGGCTGTGAATGACATTGACATTCGTTACGCGCGTTTTTTAAAATATGCAAAATTAAATGTCTATTTTTCAATATTTCTGAGAGATTTTCTTAATATTTTCTTCCGTAAGAACCTTCTCCTAATAATAACAAATACAACAAAAAAAGAATTAGTAAAATCGGTCCAGTCATTCACGCGTGATGCCATGACCAAGGAAAACGGGTTTCATTTTTATATATATGGATTGAAATGGCGAGTGATTTAACCATAAATTGCCGTGGTAGTTTTTCGAACAGAAAGACCATCAAACTTATATTTTTTTTGGATTGAGAAAGCGTCTTTTCATTATCCAATTCGTTTTGGTTTGTTGTAAAATTTGTTCATAACATAACAACATCCTTCATCATCGTTGTCGTTGTAAGACAATGAAAATTGGACCTTACAGGTGTATTTCGCAGACGACTTTTAATTTGTAAAATTAATTTTAGATTGCTCAATAATTTTAACAATTACAAACATTAAAAAAACTGCTATACAAAGTCAAGTAAATGCAATTTTAATTGCACACTATTAAGTAACTTTCCATCGTCCCAAAATATGTTACAAAACACTATTTTAACGCCAAATATATAGCAACATTTGCGTGGCTATTTTACAATTATTGTACTATCGTAAAATAAACGCAGAAACGTAAATCCGCTTCCTGGTTTATCAGTGCTTTCTAATAGACTCTGTACATGACACGATTACTAGTATTACTTTAAACTTCTCATCATGCCATACTGTGTGGTTGTATTATTGTATTGTATACACTGACTTTGTCAAAAGTGTTAAGGTGTATGAAGATTCTACCAAAAAAATATTATAGTTTCTTTGCCATTTTCCTTACGATATAGTCATGATGTGTGACAACAGTTAAATTGTTATCTACTATGAAGTCTAGGTATTTAAACTTCGTTTTAAATTCAATTGTGCATGACCTATCTACTATCACATATTTAACTTGTGAAAGTACAAAGAATTTTATTAAAAATATTTCTATATTGTTAATAAAACGAAATATCTATACCACTGCTTTTGTGTTTAATACTTAGAAGCAGTGTTTATAAATAAAGTGTAGTTTAAGGTAGATAGCTGTTTTGTAGAATTTTATGTTTTTACTTGCTGTGAAAATACGTAGAAATTTGTTGAAAATATATTTATATGGTAAATTAAACGAAATGTGTATGCTACTGTTTCTGCTGTCAATTCTATAAAACGGTAGCAGTAAGTAAAGTGTACTTTTTCACATATTTGTAACTTGTGAAAGTACAGAGAATTTTTATTGAAAATATTTTAATATTGTTAATAAAACCAAATATGTAGAATTTTAAGTTTTAACTTGTGAAAGTATGTAGAATTTTTCTAAAATTATATTTATATGCTAAATCAGAGAAAAATATATTTTTATTAAATTAAACGAAATATATATGCTACTGTTTCTGCTGTCGATTCTAAAAAACGGTAGTAGTAAATAAAATGTACTTTTTTACATATTTAACTTGTGAAAGTACGGAGAATTTTATTGAAAATATTTTGATGTTGTTAATAAAACTAAATATCTATACAACTGCTTTTGCTTTTAATATTAAGAAGCAGTGCTAGTAAATAAAGTGTAGTTTTAAGCTAGATAGCTGTTTTGTAGAATTTCATGTTTTTACTTGTTGTGAAAGTACGTAGAAATTTTTTGAAATTTTATTAATATTGAAAAGTAAATGAAATATTTATGCTTCTGCTTCTGTTTCCGATTCCAAGAAACAATGCTAGTGAAAAAATTTAGGTTTAAGCTTCGAAAGCTGTTTTGTAGAATTTTAAGTTTTAACTTGTGAAAGTATGTAGAATTTTTCTGGAATTATATTTATATGGTAAATCAGAGAAAAATATATTTTTATGTCGTAAATTAAACGAAATATATATGCTACTGATTCTGATTTTGAGTTTGAAAAACGGTGGTAGTAAATAAAATGTACTTTTTTACATATTTAACTTGTGAAAGTACAGAGAATTTTATTGAAAATATTTTTATATTGTTAATATAAACTAAATATCTATACAACTGCTTTTGCTTTTAATATTAAGAAGCAGTGCTAGTAAATAAAGTGTAGTTTTAAGCTAGATAGCTGTTTTGTAGAATTTCATGTTTTTACTTGTTGTGAAAGTACGTAGAAATTTTTTGAAATTTTATTAATATTGAAAAGTAAATGAAATATTTATGCTTCTGCTTCTGTTTCCGATTCCAAGAAACAATGCTAGTGAAAAAATGTAGGTTTAAGCTTCGAAAACTGTTTGTAGAATTTTAAGTTTTAACTTGTGAAAGTATGTAGAATTTTTCTAAAATTATATTTATATGCTAAATCAGAGAAAAATATATTTTTATTAAATTAAACGAAATATATATGCTACTGTTTCTGCTGTCGATTCTAAAAAACGGTAGTAGTAAATAAAATGTACTTTTTTACATATTTAACTTGTGAAAGTACGGAGAATTTTATTGAAAATATTTTGATGTTGTTAATAAAACTAAATATCTATACAACTGCTTTTGCTTTTAATATTAAGAAGCAGTGCTAGTAAATAAAGTGTAGTTTTAAGGTAGATAGCTGTTTTGTAGAATTTCATGTTTTTACTTGTTGTGAAAGTACGTAGAAATTTTTTGAAATTTTATTAATATTGAAAAGTAAATGAAATATTTATGCTTCTGCTTCTGTTTCCGATTCCAAGAAACAATGCTAGTGAAAAATGTAGGTTTAAGCTTCGAAAGCTGTTTTGTAGAATTTTAAGTTTTAACTTGTGAAAGTATGTAGAATTTTTCTGGAATTATATTTATATGGTAAATCAGAGAAAAATATATTTTTATGTCGTAAATTAAACGAAATATATATGCTACTGATTCTGCTTTTGAGTTTGAAAAACGGTGGTAGTAAATAAAATGTACTTTTTTACATATTTAACTTGTGAAAGTACAGAGAATTTTATTGAAAATATTTTATATTGTTAATATAAACTAAATATCTATACAACTGCTTTTGCTTTCAATATTAAGAAGCAGTGCTAGTAAATAAAGTGTAGTTTTAAGGTAGATAGCTGTTTTGTAGAATTTCATGTTTTTACTTGTTGTGATAGTACGTAGAAATTTTATTAATATTGAAAAGTAAATGAAATATTTATGCTTTTGCTTCTGTTTCCGATTCCAAGAAACAGTGCTAGTAAAAAAATGTAGGTTTAAGCTTCGAAAACTGTTTTGTAGAATTTTAGGTTTTAACTTGTGAAAGTATGTAGAATTTTTCTAAAATTATATTTATATGCTAAATCAGAGAAAAATATATTTTTATTAAATTAAACGAAATATATATGCTACTGTTTCTGCTGTCGATTCTAAAAAACGGTAGTAGTAAATAAAGTATACTTTTTTAAATGTTTAATTTGTGAAAGTCGTGGAATATTTTTGAAAGCACATGATATAATGGTCAACGAATAATAGTTTTTATATCTTGTTAATTTAATATTAAGATAAACCAATTTAATAACTGAATTAATTGTGTTAACGTATTTTAGTAAGAAATGATTGAATTATTATTGTAGTTAAATTTTACAAGTTATTTCTCAGTAATATGTAAAAATAATTTTTTTTAAATATATTTTTTTGTAAATATCACTTAATTGTGCCAACATAACAACTTAAGTTTTAATAAAATTTTATGAAATTTTATAATGTAATCTTTATTTTCATTAGAATGTTATATAGATTACGTAATGATTAAATTTATTGGACGAATATTAAATTATATAAAGTATTAAACCATAAATTTAAACTACATATACTAAATAACGTAAAGCGCTATAATAACAATTGCCCAGTTATGTAAAAAGACGACTCGACAAATACTCGATCTAAAAGTCTGGTGTTGTCCAAGTTTGATCTTTTTGCATTGTGGTTGAGATTTATATTATATATTTTATTTTCTAACATTTCTATCTTCAAAAATGTTGGTAGTAATTGTTAAGAAATATAAAATTATGTATATATAAAACCACAATTATTTTTTGTATCGTAAGATACAGATCACACAGCGAGATCGCGGATTTTGCAAGGCGTTTACACGTTTGGCGATCCACATGCGATCAAACTAATAAAATTTGATTTCAATCAAATTTTTCATTTTTTGCGACAACTCTCTTCTGTCCGAGCGGGAATTTCTATTCGTAACGATTCTTTCGAGTACACCGTGTCGCTTTATATCTAGCGAAGGGTCGAGAGAATGTTCGAAATTTTTTGCCGGTAGGCGTTTATATAAAACATGACAAAGTAGTTACATTTAAAACTAGCTCTCTGTTATGTAATATATTGTCTGTCCGGTTTTTATATGTAATATAAGAGATAATACAAATACGATTGTCTTGTCTTCTATAAATATCATATATACCTTATCTCCTATTAAGCGTGGCGTGCGAAAAGTTTAACTTTTCATGTACGCAAAATTCAACACGCACTAGGAAAAGAATATGATAGAGATTTGACACATCGGTCTTTTGTTTCTCTTGAATTGCAAATTTGTAATACTAGAGGAGACTGATAATCTCTGTTATTCTTTTTCGAATGACGGAACAACAGCTCCCTGGTTGATCCTGCCAGTAGTCATATGCTTGTCTCAAAGATTAAGCCATGCATGTCTCAGTACAAGCCAAATTAAGGTGAAACCGCGAAAGGCTCATTAAATCAGTTATGGTTCCTTAGATCGTACCCACATTTACTTGGATAACTGTGGTAATTCTAGAGCTAATACATGCAAACAGAGCTCCGACCGGAGACGGAAGGAGCGCTTTTATTAGATCAAAACCAATCGGTGGCGAGCTTGCTCGACATCGTAATACTTGGTGACTCTGAATAACTTTACGCTGATCGCACGGTCTCGCACCGGCGACGCATCTTTCAAATGTCTGCCTTATCAACTGTCGATGGTAGGTTCTGCGCCTACCATGGTTGTAACGGGTAACGGGGAATCAGGGTTCGATTCCGGAGAGGGAGCCTGAGAAACGGCTACCACATCCAAGGAAGGCAGCAGGCGCGCAAATTACCCACTCCCGGCACGGGGAGGTAGTGACGAAAAATAACGATACGGGACTCATCCGAGGCCCCGTAATCGGAATGAGTACACTCTAAACCCTTTAACGAGGATCAATTGGAGGGCAAGTCTGGTGCCAGCAGCCGCGGTAATTCCAGCTCCAATAGCGTATATTAAAGTTGTTGCGGTTAAAAAGCTCGTAGTCGAATCTGTGTCCCGCGTCGCTGGTTCATCGTACGCGGTGTCAACTGGCGTGTCGCGGGACGTCCTGCCGGTGGGCTTAGCTCGCAAGGGCGGCCCAACTCAATCCCGCCGCGGTGCTCTTCACTGAGTGTCGAGGTGGGCCGGCACGTTTACTTTGAACAAATTAGAGTGCTTAAAGCAGGCTAAAACTTCGCCTGAATACTGTGTGCATGGAATAATGGAATAGGACCTCGGTTCTATTTTGTTGGTTTTCGGAACCCCGAGGTAATGATTAATAGGAACGGATGGGGGCATTCGTATTGCGACGTTAGAGGTGAAATTCTTGGATCGTCGCAAGACGGACAGAAGCGAAAGCATTTGCCAAAAACGCTTTCATTGATCAAGAACGAAAGTTAGAGGTTCGAAGGCGATCAGATACCGCCCTAGTTCTAACCATAAACGATGCCAGCTAGCGATCCGCCGACGTTCCTCCGATGACTCGGCGGGCAGCTTCCGGGAAACCAAAGCTTTTGGGTTCCGGGGGAAGTATGGTTGCAAAGCTGAAACTTAAAGGAATTGACGGAAGGGCACCACCAGGAGTGGAGCCTGCGGCTTAATTTGACTCAACACGGGAAACCTCACCAGGCCCGGACACCGGAAGGATTGACAGATTGAGAGCTCTTTCTTGATTCGGTGGGTGGTGGTGCATGGCCGTTCTTAGTTGGTGGAGCGATTTGTCTGGTTAATTCCGATAACGAACGAGACTCTAGCCTGCTAACTAGGCGTATTTCGACATCCCAAAGGCCCGCCGGTGATGGGTTTCGGCCCCCACTGCGCGCGGTTTTTACTGTCGGCGTACAAACAATTCTTCTTAGAGGGACAGGCGGCTTCTAGCCGCACGAGATTGAGCAATAACAGGTCTGTGATGCCCTTAGATGTTCTGGGCCGCACGCGCGCTACACTGAAGGAATCAGCGTGTCCTCCCTGGCCGAGCGGCCCGGGTAACCCGCTGAACCTCCTTCGTGCTAGGGATTGGGGCTTGCAATTGTTCCCCATGAACGAGGAATTCCCAGTAAGCGCGAGTCATAAGCTCGCGTTGATTACGTCCCTGCCCTTTGTACACACCGCCCGTCGCTACTACCGATTGAATGATTTAGTGAGGTCTTCGGACTGAGCGCGGTGGCGTTTCGGCGTCGTCGATGCTTCGGAAAGATGACCAAACTTGATCATTTAGAGGAAGTAAAAGTCGTAACAAGGTTTCCGTAGGTGAACCTGCGGAAGGATCATTACAGTGTTTGTCAACTTACGACAAGTCTGTTATAAATATTTGAACTATATATCGTTTTACTTGCATATGCTGTCATTAGAACGTCCGTTATTAAACGCATACGATCTTTTGAGGTATAGAATGCGAAATAAACGAAATGTTTTTAGGAACTAAAGTTAGAAACAATTATATTATTTATATTTTTGTTTACTTTAAAGTTCTAAAAAAAACAAAGTTGTCGATGAGGTCTAATATTAATATGTATATACCAATTTGTCTTGATAAAAATTGGGTACCAAGAAAAATAACAAATTCGTATCCATCTGTTATTCAGATAAAAAAACGAATAATTTTTTTCTAAGGAATTCAAAATCGTAGAATGCGATATATTATTCCGACGGTGTTGAAAGTTTTTCGCCCAAATTGTCAAGATGGTAAAAATGCATGTACTCATTGGTGACGAAATTAAGAGGAAATACTTGTGCACGTTTACTCCGTGTACGCCTCGTTTGTAAAACACGGCGTTACAAATGGAGAAATTCGTAAGTACATAATTTTCTCTTATCATTTTTTTTTTAATACATTTTTCACGATATTTTATAAGACGTATAGTTTCTTTAAACGAAAACTTATACTTTCGTATGGAAACACGTTTAATGTTAAAACGATTACCCTGAACGGTGAATCACTTGGCTCGTGGGTCGATGAAGAACGCAGCTAATTGCGCGTCAACTTGTGAACTGCAGGACACATGAACATCGACATTTCGAACGCACATTGCGGTCCTCGGATACTCGTTCCTGGACCACTCCTGGCTGAGGGTCGTATCAAATTAAAAAGACTGTTCGATTTTTTTTTTTTGAAAAAAATTGTCGGAACGCGTTGGATGTAGATGCGTTTATTTTTAACGCAACATCTTAAATTGCGATAGCAACGTATAAAATTTGTATAAATTTTATACGTGTATTGTACACAACGTATCGAACATAAAAATGCGTAAATCTATATGTCTTTTAAATGTAGTAGAATTACGTACACGATCGTCGTGTCCGAGAAATCTTCTCAAAGACGACGTCTGATCTGTGTTTCTATATGGCATTTAATTATTGGACATTGATTTTAAAATGCATAGTTTGGTACTTAAATATCATCTATCGACCTCAGAGCAGGTGAGACTACC
>CAXIIO010000868.1:20000-30000 GCA_964028335.1 Altica lythri | reverse complement strand
ACCACAATGCTTTTTTACATAGATGCCATTTGTAAAAAAATATGGTGACCTCTATGACAGATTTTTTACTACCGTAAACCCTTAATACAATAAAATTATTATTTACGAATGAAGACGGAAACGTTAAAGCTGGTATAAAAATTTACTGGATTGGGATTTGAATGGGAACGATTTTAAACGCGATTAATTCAAATTTTCGTACAATTGATATTAATCAAAAATCAATACAAACGAATTTTATTATTTATATCTGTACCCGGTGCACGTTGCTACGCCAACAACTAAAATAAATTTAAGAAAAATAAAAGATAAGAAGAGATAGAGAAGGAAAGAAAGCTTATAGTTTTTTTTTCTTATCGCACCAAAAATATATCTTTCGAACTTATATTTATACGAATTCGTATAGATATCTACTAATCAGTATTGAATTTAATACATGGAAGCGCCATCTGGTAGTAACTTCCATTAATACGAATATCATATTCATCTTACCCATTAAAAATAGATCATCATACTGATTTTCATGACAATCGGTTGAACGGGTCGGAGTTGCTACTCTGCAGCCCCACCTGATGGCGAGTGGCATCAATGAGCATATCATACAAACCTTCTCCGTGGTAAAATACATATAGATACCAATTTTCATGACAATCGGTTGAACGGGGCAGAAGTTGCTACTTTGCAGCGCCACCTGGTGGCGAGTGGCATCAATGAGCATATCATATAAACGTTCTCCGTGGAAAAAAAATATATATACCAATTTTCATAATAATCGGTACAGTAGTTTTTGAGTTCATCGATTTCATACATACAAACATCCTTTTATATATATGTATATATATATATATATATATATATATATATAGAATATTTGTACCTTGTTATTTAGTTTTTTAGGTAATTTAGTTTTATAATTATTATAGAGTAAAACTTGTAAAAAAGGAAAATCCGTAAATAAATTAATAAATAAATAAAATTTATACATTCCATAAATTAAAACTATGGGTGTGATGTCACAGGTTAATTTAAGGTTTATTTAATTAAGTGACCACGTTTCCGAACAAACGATGCTCTTTCAATATAGTCTATGGCTGTGAATGACATTGACATTCGTTACGCGCGTTTTTTAAAATATGCAAAATTAAATGTCTATTTTTCAATATTTCTGAGAGATTTTCTTAATATTTTCTTCCGTAAGAACCTTCTCCTAATAATAACAAATACAACAAAAAAAGAATTAGTAAAATCGGTCCAGTCATTCACGCGTGATGCCATGACCAAGGAAAACGGGTTTCATTTTTATATATATGGATTGAAATGGCGAGTGATTTAACCATAAATTGCCGTGGTAGTTTTTCGAACAGAAAGACCATCAAACTTATATTTTTTTTGGATTGAGAAAGCGTCTTTTCATTATCCAATTCGTTTTGGTTTGTTGTAAAATTTGTTCATAACATAACAACATCCTTCATCATCGTTGTCGTTGTAAGACAATGAAAATTGGACCTTACAGGTGTATTTCGCAGACGACTTTTAATTTGTAAAATTAATTTTAGATTGCTCAATAATTTTAACAATTACAAACATTAAAAAAACTGCTATACAAAGTCAAGTAAATGCAATTTTTAATTGCACACTATTAAGTAACTTTCCATCGTCCCAAAATATGTTACAAAACACTATTTTAACGCCAAATATATAGCAACATTTGCGTGGCTATTTTACAATTATTGTACTATCGTAAAATAAACGCAGAAACGTAAATCCGCTTCCTGGTTTATCAGTGCTTTCTAATAGACTCTGTACATGACACGATTACTAGTATTACTTTAAACTTCTCATCATGCCATACTGTGTGGTTGTATTATTGTATTGTATACACTGACTTTGTCAAAAGTGTTAAGGTGTATGAAGATTCTACCAAAAAAATATTATAGTTTCTTTGCCATTTTCCTTACGATATAGTCATGATGTGTGACAACAGTTAAATTGTTATCTACTATGAAGTCTAGGTATTTAAACTTCGTTTTAAATTCAATTGTGCATGACCTATCTACTATCACATATTTAACTTGTGAAAGTACAAAGAATTTTATTAAAAATATTTCTATATTGTTAATAAAACGAAATATCTATACCACTGCTTTTGTGTTTAATACTTAGAAGCAGTGTTTATAAATAAAGTGTAGTTTAAGGTAGATAGCTGTTTTGTAGAATTTTATGTTTTTACTTGCTGTGAAAATACGTAGAAATTTGTTGAAAATATATTTATATGGTAAATTAAACGAAATGTGTATGCTACTGTTTCTGCTGTCAATTCTATAAAACGGTAGCAGTAAGTAAAGTGTACTTTTTCACATATTTGTAACTTGTGAAAGTACAGAGAATTTTATTGAAAATATTTTAATATTGTTAATAAAACCAAATATGTAGAATTTTAAGTTTTAACTTGTGAAAGTATGTAGAATTTTTCTAAAATTATATTTATATGCTAAATCAGAGAAAAATATATTTTTATTAAATTAAACGAAATATATATGCTACTGTTTCTGCTGTCGATTCTAAAAAACGGTAGTAGTAAATAAAATGTACTTTTTTACATATTTAACTTGTGAAAGTACGGAGAATTTTATTCAAAATATTTTGATGTTGTTAATAAAACTAAATATCTATACAACTGCTTTTGCTTTTAATATTAAGAAGCAGTGCTAGTAAATAAAGTGTAGTTTTAAGCTAGATAGCTGTTTTGTAGAATTTCATGTTTTTACTTGTTGTGAAAGTACGTAGAAATTTTTTGAAATTTTATTAATATTGAAAAGTAAATGAAATATTTATGCTTCTGCTTCTGTTTCCGATTCCAAGAAACAATGCTAGTGAAAAAATTTAGGTTTAAGCTTCGAAAGCTGTTTTGTAGAATTTTAAGTTTTAACTTGTGAAAGTATGTAGAATTTTTCTGGAATTATATTTATATGGTAAATCAGAGAAAAATATATTTTTATGTCGTAAATTAAACGAAATATATATGCTACTGATTCTGATTTTGAGTTTGAAAAACGGTGGTAGTAAATAAAATGTACTTTTTTACATATTTAACTTGTGAAAGTACAGAGAATTTTATTGAAAATATTTTTATATTGTTAATATAAACTAAATATCTATACAACTGCTTTTGCTTTTAATATTAAGAAGCAGTGCTAGTAAATAAAGTGTAGTTTTAAGCTAGATAGCTGTTTTGTAGAATTTCATGTTTTTACTTGTTGTGAAAGTACGTAGAAATTTTTTGAAATTTTATTAATATTGAAAAGTAAATGAAATATTTATGCTTCTGCTTCTGTTTCCGATTCCAAGAAACAATGCTAGTGAAAAAATGTAGGTTTAAGCTTCGAAAACTGTTTTGTAGAATTTTAAGTTTTAACTTGTGAAAGTATGTAGAATTTTTCTAAAATTATATTTATATGCTAAATCAGAGAAAAATATATTTTTATTAAATTAAACGAAATATATATGCTACTGTTTCTGCTGTCGATTCTAAAAAACGGTAGTAGTAAATAAAATGTACTTTTTTACATATTTAACTTGTGAAAGTACGGAGAATTTTATTGAAAATATTTTGATGTTGTTAATAAAACTAAATATCTATACAACTGCTTTTGCTTTTAATATTAAGAAGCAGTGCTAGTAAATAAAGTGTAGTTTTAAGGTAGATAGCTGTTTTGTAGAATTTCATGTTTTTACTTGTTGTGAAAGTACGTAGAAATTTTTTGAAATTTTATTAATATTGAAAAGTAAATGAAATATTTATGCTTCTGCTTCTGTTTCCGATTCCAAGAAACAATGCTAGTGAAAAAATGTAGGTTTAAGCTTCGAAAGCTGTTTTGTAGAATTTTAAGTTTTAACTTGTGAAAGTATGTAGAATTTTTCTGGAATTATATTTATATGGTAAATCAGAGAAAAATATATTTTTATGTCGTAAATTAAACGAAATATATATGCTACTGATTCTGCTTTTGAGTTTGAAAAACGGTGGTAGTAAATAAAATGTACTTTTTTACATATTTAACTTGTGAAAGTACAGAGAATTTTATTGAAAATATTTTTATATTGTTAATATAAACTAAATATCTATACAACTGCTTTTGCTTTCAATATTAAGAAGCAGTGCTAGTAAATAAAGTGTAGTTTTAAGGTAGATAGCTGTTTTGTAGAATTTCATGTTTTTACTTGTTGTGATAGTACGTAGAAATTTTATTAATATTGAAAAGTAAATGAAATATTTATGCTTTTGCTTCTGTTTCCGATTCCAAGAAACAGTGCTAGTAAAAAAATGTAGGTTTAAGCTTCGAAAACTGTTTTGTAGAATTTTAGGTTTTAACTTGTGAAAGTATGTAGAATTTTTCTAAAATTATATTTATATGCTAAATCAGAGAAAAATATATTTTTATTAAATTAAACGAAATATATATGCTACTGTTTCTGCTGTCGATTCTAAAAAACGGTAGTAGTAAATAAAGTATACTTTTTTAAATGTTTAATTTGTGAAAGTACGTGGAATATTTTTGAAAGCACATGATATAATGGTCAACGAATAATAGTTTTTATATCTTGTTAATTTAATATTAAGATAAACCAATTTAATAACTGAATTAATTGTGTTAACGTATTTTAGTAAGAAATGATTGAATTATTATTGTAGTTAAATTTTACAAGTTATTTCTCAGTAATATGTAAAAATAATTTTTTTTAAATATATTTTTTTGTAAATATCACTTAATTGTGCCAACATAACAACTTAAGTTTTAATAAAATTTTATGAAATTTTATAATGTAATCTTTATTTTCATTAGAATGTTATATAGATTACGTAATGATTAAATTTATTGGACGAATATTAAATTATATAAAGTATTAAACCATAAATTTAAACTACATATACTAAATAACGTAAAGCGCTATAATAACAATTGCCCAGTTATGTAAAAAGACGACTCGACAAATACTCGATCTAAAAGTCTGGTGTTGTCCAAGTTTGATCTTTTTGCATTGTGGTTGAGATTTATATTATATATTTTATTTTCTAACATTTCTATCTTCAAAAATGTTGGTAGTAATTGTTAAGAAATATAAAATTATGTATATATAAAACCACAATTATTTTTTGTATCGTAAGATACAGATCACACAGCGAGATCGCGGATTTTGCAAGGCGTTTACACGTTTGGCGATCCACATGCGATCAAACTAATAAAATTTGATTTCAATCAAATTTTTCATTTTTTGCGACAACTCTCTTCTGTCCGAGCGGGAATTTCTATTCGTAACGATTCTTTCGAGTACACCGTGTCGCTTTATATCTAGCGAAGGGTCGAGAGAATGTTCGAAATTTTTTGCCGGTAGGCGTTTATATAAAACATGACAAAGTAGTTACATTTAAAACTAGCTCTCTGTTATGTAATATATTGTCTGTCCGGTTTTTATATGTAATATAAGAGATAATACAAATACGATTGTCTTGTCTTCTATAAATATCATATATACCTTATCTCCTATTAAGCGTGGCGTGCGAAAAGTTTAACTTTTCATGTACGCAAAATTCAACACGCACTAGGAAAAGAATATGATAGAGATTTGACACATCGGTCTTTTGTTTCTCTTGAATTGCAAATTTGTAATACTAGAGGAGACTGATAATCTCTGTTATTCTTTTTCGAATGACGGAACAACAGCTCCCTGGTTGATCCTGCCAGTAGTCATATGCTTGTCTCAAAGATTAAGCCATGCATGTCTCAGTACAAGCCAAATTAAGGTGAAACCGCGAAAGGCTCATTAAATCAGTTATGGTTCCTTAGATCGTACCCACATTTACTTGGATAACTGTGGTAATTCTAGAGCTAATACATGCAAACAGAGCTCCGACCGGAGACGGAAGGAGCGCTTTTATTAGATCAAAACCAATCGGTGGCGAGCTTGCTCGACATCGTAATACTTGGTGACTCTGAATAACTTTACGCTGATCGCACGGTCTCGCACCGGCGACGCATCTTTCAAATGTCTGCCTTATCAACTGTCGATGGTAGGTTCTGCGCCTACCATGGTTGTAACGGGTAACGGGGAATCAGGGTTCGATTCCGGAGAGGGAGCCTGAGAAACGGCTACCACATCCAAGGAAGGCAGCAGGCGCGCAAATTACCCACTCCCGGCACGGGGAGGTAGTGACGAAAAATAACGATACGGGACTCATCCGAGGCCCCGTAATCGGAATGAGTACACTCTAAACCCTTTAACGAGGATCAATTGGAGGGCAAGTCTGGTGCCAGCAGCCGCGGTAATTCCAGCTCCAATAGCGTATATTAAAGTTGTTGCGGTTAAAAAGCTCGTAGTCGAATCTGTGTCCCGCGTCGCTGGTTCATCGTACGCGGTGTCAACTGGCGTGTCGCGGGACGTCCTGCCGGTGGGCTTAGCTCGCAAGGGCGGCCCAACTCAATCCCGCCGCGGTGCTCTTCACTGAGTGTCGAGGTGGGCCGGCACGTTTACTTTGAACAAATTAGAGTGCTTAAAGCAGGCTAAAACTTCGCCTGAATACTGTGTGCATGGAATAATGGAATAGGACCTCGGTTCTATTTTGTTGGTTTTCGGAACCCCGAGGTAATGATTAATAGGAACGGATGGGGGCATTCGTATTGCGACGTTAGAGGTGAAATTCTTGGATCGTCGCAAGACGGACAGAAGCGAAAGCATTTGCCAAAAACGCTTTCATTGATCAAGAACGAAAGTTAGAGGTTCGAAGGCGATCAGATACCGCCCTAGTTCTAACCATAAACGATGCCAGCTAGCGATCCGCCGACGTTCCTCCGATGACTCGGCGGGCAGCTTCCGGGAAACCAAAGCTTTTGGGTTCCGGGGGAAGTATGGTTGCAAAGCTGAAACTTAAAGGAATTGACGGAAGGGCACCACCAGGAGTGGAGCCTGCGGCTTAATTTGACTCAACACGGGAAACCTCACCAGGCCCGGACACCGGAAGGATTGACAGATTGAGAGCTCTTTCTTGATTCGGTGGGTGGTGGTGCATGGCCGTTCTTAGTTGGTGGAGCGATTTGTCTGGTTAATTCCGATAACGAACGAGACTCTAGCCTGCTAACTAGGCGTATTTCGACATCCCAAAGGCCCGCCGGTGATGGGTTTCGGCCCCCACTGCGCGCGGTTTTTACTGTCGGCGTACAAACAATTCTTCTTAGAGGGACAGGCGGCTTCTAGCCGCACGAGATTGAGCAATAACAGGTCTGTGATGCCCTTAGATGTTCTGGGCCGCACGCGCGCTACACTGAAGGAATCAGCGTGTCCTCCCTGGCCGAGCGGCCCGGGTAACCCGCTGAACCTCCTTCGTGCTAGGGATTGGGGCTTGCAATTGTTCCCCATGAACGAGGAATTCCCAGTAAGCGCGAGTCATAAGCTCGCGTTGATTACGTCCCTGCCCTTTGTACACACCGCCCGTCGCTACTACCGATTGAATGATTTAGTGAGGTCTTCGGACTGAGCGCGGTGGCGTTTCGGCGTCGTCGATGCTTCGGAAAGATGACCAAACTTGATCATTTAGAGGAAGTAAAAGTCGTAACAAGGTTTCCGTAGGTGAACCTGCGGAAGGATCATTACAGTGTTTGTCAACTTACGACAAGTCTGTTATAAATATTTGAACTATATATCGTTTTACTTGCATATGCTGTCATTAGAACGTCCGTTATTAAACGCATACGATCTTTTGAGGTATAGAATGCGAAATAAACGAAATGTTTTTAGGAACTAAAGTTAGAAACAATTATATTATTTATATTTTTGTTTACTTTAAAGTTCTAAAAAAAACAAAGTTGTCGATGAGGTCTAATATTAATATGTATATACCAATTTGTCTTGATAAAAATTGGGTACCAAGAAAAATAACAAATTCGTATCCATCTGTTATTCAGATAAAAAAACGAATAATTTTTTTCTAAGGAATTCAAAATCGTAGAATGCGATATATTATTCCGACGGTGTTGAAAGTTTTTCGCCCAAATTGTCAAGATGGTAAAAATGCATGTACTCATTGGTGACGAAATTAAGAGGAAATACTTGTGCACGTTTACTCCGTGTACGCCTCGTTTGTAAAACACGGCGTTACAAATGGAGAAATTCGTAAGTACATAATTTTCTCTTATCATTTTTTTTTTAATACATTTTTCACGATATTTTATAAGACGTATAGTTTCTTTAAACGAAAACTTATACTTTCGTATGGAAACACGTTTAATGTTAAAACGATTACCCTGAACGGTGAATCACTTGGCTCGTGGGTCGATGAAGAACGCAGCTAATTGCGCGTCAACTTGTGAACTGCAGGACACATGAACATCGACATTTCGAACGCACATTGCGGTCCTCGGATACTCGTTCCTGGACCACTCCTGGCTGAGGGTCGTATCAAATTAAAAAGACTGTTCGATTTTTTTTTTTTGAAAAAAATTGTCGGAACGCGTTGGATGTAGATGCGTTTATTTTTAACGCAACATCTTAAATTGCGATAGCAACGTATAAAATTTGTATAAATTTTATACGTGTATTGTACACAACGTATCGAACATAAAAATGCGTAAATCTATATGTCTTTTAAATGTAGTAGAATTACGTACACGATCGTCGTGTCCGAGAAATCTTCTCAAAGACGACGTCTGATCTGTGTTTCTATATGGCATTTAATTATTGGACATTGATTTTAAAATGCATAGTTTGGTACTTAAATATCATCTATCGACCTCAGAGCAGGTGAGACTACCCGCTGAATTTAAGCATATTACTAAGCGGAGGAAAAGAAACTAACTAGGATTCCCTCAGTAGCTGCGAGCGAACAGGGAAAAGCCCAGTACCGAATCCCGTGGCCGACATCGACCACCGGGAAATGTGGTGTTAGGGAGGATTCATTATCCCGAGATTGTGCGGCGCGTCCAAGTCCTTCTTGAACGGGGCCACAGCCCATAGAGGGTGCCAGGCCCGTAGTGACCGCTGCCAATTGCGGGAGAATCTCTCCTCAGAGTCGGGTTGCTTGAGAGTGCAGCCCTAAGTGGGTGGTAAACTCCATCTAAGGCTAAATATGACCACGAGACCGATAGCGAACAAGTACCGTGAGGGAAAGTTGAAAAGCACTTTGAAGAGAGAGTTCAAGAGTACGTGAAACCGTTCAGGGGTAAACCTGAGAAACCCGAAAGGTCGAAAGAGGAAATTCATTCGCGTCTCTACTGTCGGAGTTGAAAGTTTGTGTGACGGATTACGTTTACGTCGTCCGCGCCTCTCGTTCTTCGAACCGATGTGGAACGCGTGCACTTTTCCTCTAGTAGGACGTCGCGATCCGTTGGGTGTCTGTCTAAGACTTGGGGTGGAGCCCACATGGCTTTTGTCGCGTGGACCCTCGATGTTCCGACAGACTCGCTCGACGGTATGCTAAAGGCGCGGGGCCGCTACTCAGTTAGCGTTCGGCCCGTAGCAAGCACGTTCTGTGTTTGACGGTGATCGGACCTGGTGCCGATTCTGTCCCAGAACGACTGTTGGTTGCGGTGTTCTCGAACAGACCTCGTTGAAACGCCGATCAGCGACGCTATAGCTTTGGGTACTTTCAGGACCCGTCTTGAAACACGGACCAAGGAGTCTAGCATGTGCGCGAGTCATTGGGACATGACTAAACCTAAAGGCGTAATGAAAGTAAAGGTTTACCTTGCGTAGACCGAGGGAGGATGGGTGGTTTGCCCTTAAAGTGGCCACTCCGCACTCCCGGGGCGTCTCATTCTCATTGCGAGAAGAGGCGCACCAAGAGCGTACACGCTGGGACCCGAAAGATGGTGAACTATGCCTGGTCAGGACGAATTCAGGGGAAACCCTGATGGAGGTCCGTAGCGATTCTGACGTGCAAATCGATCGTCGGAACTGGGTATAGGGGCGAAAGACTAATCGAACCATCTAGTAGCTGGTTCCCTCCGAA
>CAXIIO010000868.1:7500-15000 GCA_964028335.1 Altica lythri | reverse complement strand
TAAGAACCTTCTCCTAATAATAACAAATACAACAAAAAAAGAATTAGTAAAATCGGTCCAGTCATTCACGCGTGATGCCATGACCAAGGAAAACGGGTTTCATTTTTATATATATGGATTGAAATGGCGAGTGATTTAACCATAAATTGCCGTGGTAGTTTTTCGAACAGAAAGACCATCAAACTTATATTTTTTTTGGATTGAGAAAGCGTCTTTTCATTATCCAATTCGTTTTGGTTTGTTGTAAAATTTGTTCATAACATAACAACATCCTTCATCATCGTTGTCGTTGTAAGACAATGAAAATTGGACCTTACAGGTGTATTTCGCAGACGACTTTTAATTTGTAAAATTAATTTTAGATTGCTCAATAATTTTAACAATTACAAACATTAAAAAAACTGCTATACAAAGTCAAGTAAATGCAATTTTTAATTGCACACTATTAAGTAACTTTCCATCGTCCCAAAATATGTTACAAAACACTATTTTAACGCCAAATATATAGCAACATTTGCGTGGCTATTTTACAATTATTGTACTATCGTAAAATAAACGCAGAAACGTAAATCCGCTTCCTGGTTTATCAGTGCTTTCTAATAGACTCTGTACATGACACGATTACTAGTATTACTTTAAACTTCTCATCATGCCATACTGTGTGGTTGTATTATTGTATTGTATACACTGACTTTGTCAAAAGTGTTAAGGTGTATGAAGATTCTACCAAAAAAATATTATAGTTTCTTTGCCATTTTCCTTACGATATAGTCATGATGTGTGACAACAGTTAAATTGTTATCTACTATGAAGTCTAGGTATTTAAACTTCGTTTTAAATTCAATTGTGCATGACCTATCTACTATCACATATTTAACTTGTGAAAGTACAAAGAATTTTATTAAAAATATTTCTATATTGTTAATAAAACGAAATATCTATACCACTGCTTTTGTGTTTAATACTTAGAAGCAGTGTTTATAAATAAAGTGTAGTTTAAGGTAGATAGCTGTTTTGTAGAATTTTATGTTTTTACTTGCTGTGAAAATACGTAGAAATTTGTTGAAAATATATTTATATGGTAAATTAAACGAAATGTGTATGCTACTGTTTCTGCTGTCAATTCTATAAAACGGTAGCAGTAAGTAAAGTGTACTTTTTCACATATTTGTAACTTGTGAAAGTACAGAGAATTTTATTGAAAATATTTTAATATTGTTAATAAAACCAAATATGTAGAATTTTAAGTTTTAACTTGTGAAAGTATGTAGAATTTTTCTAAAATTATATTTATATGCTAAATCAGAGAAAAATATATTTTTATTAAATTAAACGAAATATATATGCTACTGTTTCTGCTGTCGATTCTAAAAAACGGTAGTAGTAAATAAAATGTACTTTTTTACATATTTAACTTGTGAAAGTACGGAGAATTTTATTGAAAATATTTTGATGTTGTTAATAAAACTAAATATCTATACAACTGCTTTTGCTTTTAATATTAAGAAGCAGTGCTAGTAAATAAAGTGTAGTTTTAAGCTAGATAGCTGTTTTGTAGAATTTCATGTTTTTACTTGTTGTGAAAGTACGTAGAAATTTTTTGAAATTTTATTAATATTGAAAAGTAAATGAAATATTTATGCTTCTGCTTCTGTTTCCGATTCCAAGAAACAATGCTAGTGAAAAAATTTAGGTTTAAGCTTCGAAAGCTGTTTTGTAGAATTTTAAGTTTTAACTTGTGAAAGTATGTAGAATTTTTCTGGAATTATATTTATATGGTAAATCAGAGAAAAATATATTTTTATGTCGTAAATTAAACGAAATATATATGCTACTGATTCTGATTTTGAGTTTGAAAAACGGTGGTAGTAAATAAAATGTACTTTTTTACATATTTAACTTGTGAAAGTACAGAGAATTTTATTGAAAATATTTTTATATTGTTAATATAAACTAAATATCTATACAACTGCTTTTGCTTTTAATATTAAGAAGCAGTGCTAGTAAATAAAGTGTAGTTTTAAGCTAGATAGCTGTTTTGTAGAATTTCATGTTTTTACTTGTTGTGAAAGTACGTAGAAATTTTTTGAAATTTTATTAATATTGAAAAGTAAATGAAATATTTATGCTTCTGCTTCTGTTTCCGATTCCAAGAAACAATGCTAGTGAAAAAATGTAGGTTTAAGCTTCGAAAACTGTTTTGTAGAATTTTAAGTTTTAACTTGTGAAAGTATGTAGAATTTTTCTAAAATTATATTTATATGCTAAATCAGAGAAAAATATATTTTTATTAAATTAAACGAAATATATATGCTACTGTTTCTGCTGTCGATTCTAAAAAACGGTAGTAGTAAATAAAATGTACTTTTTTACATATTTAACTTGTGAAAGTACGGAGAATTTTATTGAAAATATTTTGATGTTGTTAATAAAACTAAATATCTATACAACTGCTTTTGCTTTTAATATTAAGAAGCAGTGCTAGTAAATAAAGTGTAGTTTTAAGGTAGATAGCTGTTTTGTAGAATTTCATGTTTTTACTTGTTGTGAAAGTACGTAGAAATTTTTTGAAATTTTATTAATATTGAAAAGTAAATGAAATATTTATGCTTCTGCTTCTGTTTCCGATTCCAAGAAACAATGCTAGTGAAAAAATGTAGGTTTAAGCTTCGAAAGCTGTTTTGTAGAATTTTAAGTTTTAACTTGTGAAAGTATGTAGAATTTTTCTGGAATTATATTTATATGGTAAATCAGAGAAAAATATATTTTTATGTCGTAAATTAAACGAAATATATATGCTACTGATTCTGCTTTTGAGTTTGAAAAACGGTGGTAGTAAATAAAATGTACTTTTTTACATATTTAACTTGTGAAAGTACAGAGAATTTTATTGAAAATATTTTTATATTGTTAATATAAACTAAATATCTATACAACTGCTTTTGCTTTCAATATTAAGAAGCAGTGCTAGTAAATAAAGTGTAGTTTTAAGGTAGATAGCTGTTTTGTAGAATTTCATGTTTTTACTTGTTGTGATAGTACGTAGAAATTTTATTAATATTGAAAAGTAAATGAAATATTTATGCTTTTGCTTCTGTTTCCGATTCCAAGAAACAGTGCTAGTAAAAAAATGTAGGTTTAAGCTTCGAAAACTGTTTTGTAGAATTTTAGGTTTTAACTTGTGAAAGTATGTAGAATTTTTCTAAAATTATATTTATATGCTAAATCAGAGAAAAATATATTTTTATTAAATTAAACGAAATATATATGCTACTGTTTCTGCTGTCGATTCTAAAAAACGGTAGTAGTAAATAAAGTATACTTTTTTAAATGTTTAATTTGTGAAAGTACGTGGAATATTTTTGAAAGCACATGATATAATGGTCAACGAATAATAGTTTTTATATCTTGTTAATTTAATATTAAGATAAACCAATTTAATAACTGAATTAATTGTGTTAACGTATTTTAGTAAGAAATGATTGAATTATTATTGTAGTTAAATTTTACAAGTTATTTCTCAGTAATATGTAAAAATAATTTTTTTTAAATATATTTTTTTGTAAATATCACTTAATTGTGCCAACATAACAACTTAAGTTTTAATAAAATTTTATGAAATTTTATAATGTAATCTTTATTTTCATTAGAATGTTATATAGATTACGTAATGATTAAATTTATTGGACGAATATTAAATTATATAAAGTATTAAACCATAAATTTAAACTACATATACTAAATAACGTAAAGCGCTATAATAACAATTGCCCAGTTATGTAAAAAGACGACTCGACAAATACTCGATCTAAAAGTCTGGTGTTGTCCAAGTTTGATCTTTTTGCATTGTGGTTGAGATTTATATTATATATTTTATTTTCTAACATTTCTATCTTCAAAAATGTTGGTAGTAATTGTTAAGAAATATAAAATTATGTATATATAAAACCACAATTATTTTTTGTATCGTAAGATACAGATCACACAGCGAGATCGCGGATTTTGCAAGGCGTTTACACGTTTGGCGATCCACATGCGATCAAACTAATAAAATTTGATTTCAATCAAATTTTTCATTTTTTGCGACAACTCTCTTCTGTCCGAGCGGGAATTTCTATTCGTAACGATTCTTTCGAGTACACCGTGTCGCTTTATATCTAGCGAAGGGTCGAGAGAATGTTCGAAATTTTTTGCCGGTAGGCGTTTATATAAAACATGACAAAGTAGTTACATTTAAAACTAGCTCTCTGTTATGTAATATATTGTCTGTCCGGTTTTTATATGTAATATAAGAGATAATACAAATACGATTGTCTTGTCTTCTATAAATATCATATATACCTTATCTCCTATTAAGCGTGGCGTGCGAAAAGTTTAACTTTTCATGTACGCAAAATTCAACACGCACTAGGAAAAGAATATGATAGAGATTTGACACATCGGTCTTTTGTTTCTCTTGAATTGCAAATTTGTAATACTAGAGGAGACTGATAATCTCTGTTATTCTTTTTCGAATGACGGAACAACAGCTCCCTGGTTGATCCTGCCAGTAGTCATATGCTTGTCTCAAAGATTAAGCCATGCATGTCTCAGTACAAGCCAAATTAAGGTGAAACCGCGAAAGGCTCATTAAATCAGTTATGGTTCCTTAGATCGTACCCACATTTACTTGGATAACTGTGGTAATTCTAGAGCTAATACATGCAAACAGAGCTCCGACCGGAGACGGAAGGAGCGCTTTTATTAGATCAAAACCAATCGGTGGCGAGCTTGCTCGACATCGTAATACTTGGTGACTCTGAATAACTTTACGCTGATCGCACGGTCTCGCACCGGCGACGCATCTTTCAAATGTCTGCCTTATCAACTGTCGATGGTAGGTTCTGCGCCTACCATGGTTGTAACGGGTAACGGGGAATCAGGGTTCGATTCCGGAGAGGGAGCCTGAGAAACGGCTACCACATCCAAGGAAGGCAGCAGGCGCGCAAATTACCCACTCCCGGCACGGGGAGGTAGTGACGAAAAATAACGATACGGGACTCATCCGAGGCCCCGTAATCGGAATGAGTACACTCTAAACCCTTTAACGAGGATCAATTGGAGGGCAAGTCTGGTGCCAGCAGCCGCGGTAATTCCAGCTCCAATAGCGTATATTAAAGTTGTTGCGGTTAAAAAGCTCGTAGTCGAATCTGTGTCCCGCGTCGCTGGTTCATCGTACGCGGTGTCAACTGGCGTGTCGCGGGACGTCCTGCCGGTGGGCTTAGCTCGCAAGGGCGGCCCAACTCAATCCCGCCGCGGTGCTCTTCACTGAGTGTCGAGGTGGGCCGGCACGTTTACTTTGAACAAATTAGAGTGCTTAAAGCAGGCTAAAACTTCGCCTGAATACTGTGTGCATGGAATAATGGAATAGGACCTCGGTTCTATTTTGTTGGTTTTCGGAACCCCGAGGTAATGATTAATAGGAACGGATGGGGGCATTCGTATTGCGACGTTAGAGGTGAAATTCTTGGATCGTCGCAAGACGGACAGAAGCGAAAGCATTTGCCAAAAACGCTTTCATTGATCAAGAACGAAAGTTAGAGGTTCGAAGGCGATCAGATACCGCCCTAGTTCTAACCATAAACGATGCCAGCTAGCGATCCGCCGACGTTCCTCCGATGACTCGGCGGGCAGCTTCCGGGAAACCAAAGCTTTTGGGTTCCGGGGGAAGTATGGTTGCAAAGCTGAAACTTAAAGGAATTGACGGAAGGGCACCACCAGGAGTGGAGCCTGCGGCTTAATTTGACTCAACACGGGAAACCTCACCAGGCCCGGACACCGGAAGGATTGACAGATTGAGAGCTCTTTCTTGATTCGGTGGGTGGTGGTGCATGGCCGTTCTTAGTTGGTGGAGCGATTTGTCTGGTTAATTCCGATAACGAACGAGACTCTAGCCTGCTAACTAGGCGTATTTCGACATCCCAAAGGCCCGCCGGTGATGGGTTTCGGCCCCCACTGCGCGCGGTTTTTACTGTCGGCGTACAAACAATTCTTCTTAGAGGGACAGGCGGCTTCTAGCCGCACGAGATTGAGCAATAACAGGTCTGTGATGCCCTTAGATGTTCTGGGCCGCACGCGCGCTACACTGAAGGAATCAGCGTGTCCTCCCTGGCCGAGCGGCCCGGGTAACCCGCTGAACCTCCTTCGTGCTAGGGATTGGGGCTTGCAATTGTTCCCCATGAACGAGGAATTCCCAGTAAGCGCGAGTCATAAGCTCGCGTTGATTACGTCCCTGCCCTTTGTACACACCGCCCGTCGCTACTACCGATTGAATGATTTAGTGAGGTCTTCGGACTGAGCGCGGTGGCGTTTCGGCGTCGTCGATGCTTCGGAAAGATGACCAAACTTGTTCATTTAGAGGAAGTAAAAGTCGTAACAAGGTTTCCGTAGGTGAACCTGCGGAAGGATCATTACAGTGTTTGTCAACTTACGACAAGTCTGTTATAAATATTTGAACTATATATCGTTTTACTTGCATATGCTGTCATTAGAACGTCCGTTATTAAACGCATACGATCTTTTGAGGTATAGAATGCGAAATAAACGAAATGTTTTTAGGAACTAAAGTTAGAAACAATTATATTATTTATATTTTTGTTTACTTTAAAGTTCTAAAAAAAACAAAGTTGTCGATGAGGTCTAATATTAATATGTATATACCAATTTGTCTTGATAAAAATTGGGTACCAAGAAAAATAACAAATTCGTATCCATCTGTTATTCAGATAAAAAAACGAATAATTTTTTTCTAAGGAATTCAAAATCGTAGAATGCGATATATTATTCCGACGGTGTTGAAAGTTTTTCGCCCAAATTGTCAAGATGGTAAAAATGCATGTACTCATTGGTGACGAAATTAAGAGGAAATACTTGTGCACGTTTACTCCGTGTACGCCTCGTTTGTAAAACACGGCGTTACAAATGGAGAAATTCGTAAGTACATAATTTTCTCTTATCATTTTTTTTTTAATACATTTTTCACGATATTTTATAAGACGTATAGTTTCTTTAAACGAAAACTTATACTTTCGTATGGAAACACGTTTAATGTTAAAACGATTACCCTGAACGGTGAATCACTTGGCTCGTGGGTCGATGAAGAACGCAGCTAATTGCGCGTCAACTTGTGAACTGCAGGACACATGAACATCGACATTTCGAACGCACATTGCGGTCCTCGGATACTCGTTCCTGGACCACTCCTGGCTGAGGGTCGTATCAAATTAAAAAGACTGTTCGATTTTTTTTTTTTGAAAAAAATTGTCGGAACGCGTTGGATGTAGATGCGTTTATTTTTAACGCAACATCTTAAATTGCGATAGCAACGTATAAAATTTGTATAAATTTTATACGTGTATTGTACACAACGTATCGAACATAAAAATGCGTAAATCTATATGTCTTTTAAATGTAGTAGAATTACGTACACGATCGTCGTGTCCGAGAAATCTTCTCAAAGAC
>CAXIIO010000868.1:0-2500 GCA_964028335.1 Altica lythri | reverse complement strand
TTAAAAAAATAACTAGCTGACCCGGCCACGCGTTGCTGTGGCTAAGGTTTTTGTTATACTATTACATTGTAGTAAACTATTTAAGAGGAACAGTAGGAGAAAATCAGTCATGAGGACCACAATGCTTTTTTACATAGATGCCATTTGTAAAAAAATATGGTGACCTCTATGACAGATTTTTTACTACCGTAAACCCTTAATACAATAAAATTATTATTTACGAATGAAGACGGAAACGTTAAAGCTGGTATAAAAAATTTACTGGATTGGGATTTGAATGGGAACGATTTTAAACGCGATTAATTCAAATTTTCGTACAATTGATATTAATCAAAAATCAATACAAACGAATTTTATTATTTATATCTGTACCCGGTGCACGTTGCTACGCCAACAACTAAAATAAATTTAAGAAAAATAAAAGATAAGAAGAGATAGAGAAGGAAAGAAAGCTTATAGTTTTTTTTTCTTATCGCACCAAAAATATATCTTTCGAACTTATATTTATACGAATTCGTATAGATATCTACTAATCAGTATTGAATTTAATACATGGAAGCGCCATCTGGTAGTAACTTCCATTAATACGAATATCATATTCATCTTACCCATTAAAAATAGATCATCATACTGATTTTCATGACAATCGGTTGAACGGGTCGGAGTTGCTACTCTGCAGCCCCACCTGATGGCGAGTGGCATCAATGAGCATATCATACAAACCTTCTCCGTGGTAAAATACATATAGATACCAATTTTCATGACAATCGGTTGAACGGGGCAGAAGTTGCTACTTTGCAGCGCCACCTGGTGGCGAGTGGCATCAATGAGCATATCATATAAACGTTCTCCGTGGAAAAAAAATATATATACCAATTTTCATAATAATCGGTACAGTAGTTTTTGAGTTCATCGATTTCATACATACAAACATCCTTTTATATATATGTATATATATATATATATATATATATATATATATAGAATATTTGTACCTTGTTATTTAGTTTTTTAGGTAATTTAGTTTTATAATTATTATAGAGTAAAACTTGTAAAAAAGGAAAATCCGTAAATAAATTAATAAATAAATAAAATTTATACATTCCATAAATTAAAACTATGGGTGTGATGTCACAGGTTAATTTAAGGTTTATTTAATTAAGTGACCACGTTTCCGAACAAACGATGCTCTTTCAATATAGTCTATGGCTGTGAATGACATTGACATTCGTTACGCGCGTTTTTTAAAATATGCAAAATTAAATGTCTATTTTTCAATATTTCTGAGAGATTTTCTTAATATTTTCTTCCGTAAGAACCTTCTCCTAATAATAACAAATACAACAAAAAAAGAATTAGTAAAATCGGTCCAGTCATTCACGCGTGATGCCATGACCAAGGAAAACGGGTTTCATTTTTATATATATGGATTGAAATGGCGAGTGATTTAACCATAAATTGCCGTGGTAGTTTTTCGAACAGAAAGACCATCAAACTTATATTTTTTTTGGATTGAGAAAGCGTCTTTTCATTATCCAATTCGTTTTGGTTTGTTGTAAAATTTGTTCATAACATAACAACATCCTTCATCATCGTTGTCGTTGTAAGACAATGAAAATTGGACCTTACAGGTGTATTTCGCAGACGACTTTTAATTTGTAAAATTAATTTTAGATTGCTCAATAATTTTAACAATTACAAACATTAAAAAAACTGCTATACAAAGTCAAGTAAATGCAATTTTTAATTGCACACTATTAAGTAACTTTCCATCGTCCCAAAATATGTTACAAACACTATTTTTAACGCCAAATATATAGCAACATTTGCGTGGCTATTTTACAATTATTGTACTATCGTAAAATAAACGCAGAAACGTAAATCCGCTTCCTGGTTTATCAGTGCTTTCTAATAGACTCTGTACATGACACGATTACTAGTATTACTTTAAACTTCTCATCATGCCATACTGTGTGGTTGTATTATTGTATTGTATACACTGACTTTGTCAAAAGTGTTAAGGTGTATGAAGATTCTACCAAAAAAATATTATAGTTTCTTTGCCATTTTCCTTACGATATAGTCATGATGTGTGACAACAGTTAAATTGTTATCTACTATGAAGTCTAGGTATTTAAACTTCGTTTTAAATTCAATTGTGCATGACCTATCTACTATCACATATTTAACTTGTGAAAGTACAAAGAATTTTATTAAAAATATTTCTATATTGTTAATAAAACGAAATATCTATACCACTGCTTTTGTGTTTAATACTTAGAAGCAGTGTTTATAAATAAAGTGTAGTTTAAGGTAGATAGCTGTTTTGTAGAATTTTATGTTTTTACTTGCTGTGAAAATACGTAGAAATTTGTTGAAAATATATTTATATGGTAAATTAAACGAAATGTGTATGCTACTGTTTCTGCTGTCAATTCTATAAAACGGTAGCAGTAAGTAAAGTGTACTTTTTCACATATTTGTAACTTGTGAAAGTACA